>PVKP010035246.1:0-23482 GCA_004027715.1 Plecturocebus donacophilus | reverse complement strand
TATCCACCTTCTGAAGCCTGATTCTGTGAGTTCATCACACTCATCCTCCGTCAAACCTTGTTCTCTTGCTGATGAGGAGCTGCGATCCCCGGTAGGAGGAGAGGCATTCTGATTTCGGGTGTTCTCAGCCTTTTTGCACTGGTTTCTTCCCATTTTTGTGGATTTATCCACCTGTCGTCTTTGTAATTGCCGACTTTCACATTGGGTCTCTGAGTGGACGTCCGGCTTGTTGGTGATGACGTTTTTTCTGTTTCTTAGTTTTCCTTCGGGGGGCGCCCCTTCCCTACAGACCTGGGCCTTCCCGGCTTCAGCTGTGCTTGTTCTCAGTCCTCAGCACTTCCAATTGCTGTTCTCCTTGTGGGGAAGGGACGGGCCGAGCCCGACTAAAAGGGCATCCAGTCCTGTACACTCCGCACTGAGAAGCGCCACGCCGGCCAAAAGAGTCGCGCTGGCGACCCGTGTGGCTCCTTCGCCAGGAATCTCCCAGTCTGTGGGCATCAAAAATTCATCTGCAATTGCGGCATCCACTTGCTCTCTGCGCTTTCACTGGGAGCTACAATCCTGAGCTGCTGCTATGTGGCCATCTTGGATCTCTCTCCGCCCGGTGATGAAGTTTTTCTGTTTCTTAGTTTTCCTTTGGCGGACGCCCCTTCCCCACAGAGCCAGACCTTCTTGGGTTCGCTGTGCTTGCTGTGAAACTCTCAGTCCTCAGCGCTTCCAATTGCTGTTTTCCTTTTGGGGATGGGACCAGCCGAGCCCGTCCGTCCCGTATACGCCGCACCGGGAAGCGCCGCACTGGGGCGCCAGCAAAACAGCCGCGCCGGCCAAAAGAGTCACGCTGGCAACCCGTGTGGCTCCTCTGCCAGGAATCTCCTGGTCTGTGGGCACAAAAATTCGTCGGAAAGTGCGGCGTCCACTCGTTCTCTGCGCTTTAACTGGGAGCTACATTCCTGAGCTGTTGCTAATTGGCCATCTTGGATCTCTCTCTTCTCTCTTTTTTTTTTTTTTTTTAAGAGACGGGGTTTAACCATGTTGGTTAGGCTGGTCTTGAACTCCTAACCTTGTGATTCACCCACCTTGGCCTCCCACAGTGCTGGGATTACAGGCATGAGCCATCATGGGCAGTCTCATATTTTCTCTACTACTTTGTAGTTCAGGTTTTTTCATTAAGTTTTGTTCTTTTCTGCTTTTTAAAATTAGATGGGCAATATATGATTATATCCCAGTTACATCCTTGAAGGTAATCACTTTGTCTCCTCATTATGCCCTCATACACACTTCAAAAGCAGAGAGGAGAAAAAGAGGGATGATGGGAAATACTTTTTTTTTTTTTTTTTGGTGAACTTAAGTAGAACAGCTGATCTTATGCAACTAATAAGTAAATAATTCTGCATTTCTGTGAAAAAATGAAGTAATGACTGTTACCCAATTAAGGTTTATTGTTTCAGACTCTATTAATGCATTCAGTTCATATGTTTATATGGATGTATATGCACACATTTAACATAAATGATATTATTCTATATGTTATTTATAATTTGCTTTTTTTTTTTTTAAAGTCTAATTGCCCAGGCTGGAGTCCAGTAGTGTTATTTTTCACTCACTGCAACCTCCACCTCCCAGGTTGGAGTGATTCTTCTGCCTCAGCCTCCTTAGTAGCTGGCATAACAGGCGCAGGCCACCACGCCTGGCTAATTTTTGTATTTTTAGTAGAGACAGGATTTCACCATGTTGGCCTGATTAGTCTTAAACTCCTGACCTCAAGTGATCTGCCTGCCTTGGCCTCTCATACTGCTGGGATTACAGGCATGAGCCACTGTGCCTGGCCTATAATTTGCTTTTCTTATTTTTTTGTCCCCTCCCTCCCTTAATTTGCTTTTCATTGAATATTAGATAGTTCCTTGTCAGCCATATATATTTACTTCTTCCTTTGCTTTTCTTTCTTTTTAAGCAATTCTCCTGCCTCAGTCTCCCTAGAGCTGAGATTGCATGCCCAGCTAATTTTTGTATTTTTAGTAGAGATAGAGTTTCACCATATTGACCAGGATGGTCTCAGTCTCTTGACCTCGTGATTTGCCCTCCTTAGCCTCCCAAAGTGCTGGGATTACAGGTGTGAGACACCGTGCCCAGCTACTTCTTCCTTTTCTAACTGACTGCTGTGCAATAGTCTATTGTATGAATGTAGCATAGTTTATGGATAAATTCTTTTATATTCAAGACTTTCACCCATTTGAATGTTTTTGCATATGTGTGTATGAGTGGAGCGAGTTAGGGTTATAACTATTTTTTCTTAATAATTTCCCAACTATTCTATCACCATGTGTTGCATAACCCATCTTTCCTCCACTGACTTGAAATGTTAATGTCATAATTGAATGGATATTAAATGGACAAAGCTGGAAGTGGGCGGAGCAAAACGTCCAGGAACATCTGAAGGAGCTTCCTGCTTCTGCTGGACGAGTGGTGTCAGCTGGCCTGGGTATTCCTGTTTCTTCCTCAGCCACATAGCTATCTCTGCACTGACACAAAAAAAGGACTGCCCAGTATTCCCTAACGTATCCCCAGAAATAAACGCAAAAATCTTAGTTTTGAAAAGAGATCATTTAATACTACAACCACGAATCCTATGTAAGTCTTACTATTGTGTAGGCACCTAGGTGTGTGGGCCTCGGGACTCTGGGAAGACGCTGCTCCAGAGCCTTCCCTCCTGGAAATTGGGGGTGGGGACCTCAGAGACATAGCCGGAGCCGGGTTTGCTTTTGCAAAGTGTTTCATTGGTAAAAATGGGATGGTTTTGGTGATTTATGGTGTATCTATTTTAATTTTAATCATCACACATTTATTTTAAGTCACGTTAATAAAAGTGACTCAATTTACAGAAGACATGGTACTTGAGCAGACATGGTACTTGAGCAGACATGGCAACAATGCCGAGGTAGTTTGAGGATGATGGAAGTTTGGAAGATCCCAAATTAGATGATCGTATTATTAATCAAGAGTGCCCTCAGCTGCTGGTACAAGAACCTAACTCCTAGTGGCTTAAAAACATAGGGGTGAGGTGTTTTTTTGGTGTTGTAATTTTACACATAAAATTTACTGGTATTGGTTGGGGACTCAGTGACGTCCAAGGCTGACTGCCCTCTTCCTGGTTCTTTTGTCCCTTTCCTGAAGGTCCCATGATGATTGCTGCAGCTCTAGCAGCCACAAGCAAAGGGAAGGCAAAGGGAGCGAGGGTGGCAAGAAGTGTCTTTCTTTCTCTTTGGGAGGAGAAGCAAGGTTTTCAGAGCTCCCACCAGTCTTCTCCTTGAGCCTCACCAACACTTTTGCAAAGTGTTCCATTGGTAAAAATGGGATGGTTTTGGGTGATTCATGGTGAATCTATTTTAATTTTAATCATTACATAGCATATCCATGGCCACTGCTAGGTGTAAAGAGGGCTGGGAGAGTGAGCAATAGATTGCACAACTGGCTTAGACCATCCTCATCCAATGGAGGTTCTGTCGGTGAGGGAGTTAGGGGAGTGGATAGTGGATAGACAACTGCTGTGTCTGCCGTGTGGGAGTGCGCAGACCCACAGAGGGAAGCAGAGATGTGGACCATATGGCCCCAAAGAGAACGCTGCAGTGGGAGCAGCGTCAGGCTTCCAGCTCCAGTTCCTGAGTGACAAGCTGTCCTGCATTGCCTGTTCTTGCAAGTTGGCAAGATTGCCTGTTGTAACATTTCCATTGGCTCTTGTGACATGAGCTCCTGGGAGTGGGTTTCTCTTCTTTACAGCCTGGAGCAGAGTTCTGGATGCATTTTAAAATTTGTTTTCTCATTTGTTCTTTACAGTGGTTATTATTATCCTTATTTTACAAAGAGGAGAAGGAGGTTCCAAGAGGTGGCATTAAGTTGGCAAACTCCATGTGACTCTAACCCAGGTTTTCCAGCAACGAACACATTTTTCATGCTGTCTGTCTATTTTTAAGATTACTACCTTTAAAGGGGAGATATTTGTTCCTTAAATAGCACCAAGAGGACAAAGGGAATAAATACATGAGAGACTGAGTTTCTTCTGGGGCCTGTCAATGTTGCCGGTCAACTCTGCCCCTGGATTAAGTCGAAAGGCAGGAGGCAGCTTGGCCCTGTCATGCACTGAACTTTAGAGACCCAGAGAATGTTTAGTTTTCGGTTTGTCTATTTTGAAACTTTATGTGTGTAATTTATTGTCCCGATTATAACTCAACGTGGTTGGAAGATGTGAGCCATTCAAGTCACAGATTCGTGTGAGAATCGCAAGAGAAAATAAGTGTATTTGGGAGTGGCAACCCTTCTCCCTTCTCACGTCGTAGTTTTTCCTTGGGTGACCTCAACCACCCATAGTTTTTATCACTACCGAGACAACACTTGGAGAGCCAATGTTTTGATGAATTCCTGGTCAAAAATAAATCATGATTTCTTTTTCCCCGAACGTGCTGTTTCTCCTGCATTCCCTGTCTTGGTAAATGACACAACCGTCTACACAGCCATGCCAGGCTGTCTTCACCCTGGCACACAACCCCTTGACATCATGCGGATTCCTTCCCCTAAATTACACAGTAACACGCCCCTCCCCCTTTCCCTTTATTCTCCTACAGAGGATAGTGGTTGCAATCTCCTATACTCTGTGTTTTCTTGGTTGTTAGAAAACCTGGGATGCTTGTTAAACATACAGATTCCTAGGCCCTTCACCTTAGCCTCAACAGGTTTGGATCTGGCCTTGCAATCTGTATTCTTAACAAGTACCCCAGGCAATTCTTCTGAGCAGTGGGCAGCACTAGTACCTGGCTGGCCTTGCTTCAGTTCTTTCTCTTGCCAATTTAGCCCCATTCTGCTGGAGAAGTATCTTCCTAAAATATGCTGATGGTTCTTTATCTGCAGCACAAAATCCAAACTCTGTAGCATGGCACACAGGGCATGATTTGATTCCTACCTCCCTTGCTGGCCTCATCTATTTCCCTGATTGCTCATGATACAAACTCTCTGTTAACTCTGAGGATTCCACTGCTCTTTCATTGCTCGGTGCCTTTGCATATGCTGTTCTTTGTGCCTAGACAGGCCTCCTTCTCCAGGTCTATCTGGGAAACCCCTATTCATCCTGCAAGACCCAGCTCAAGTGTTGCCTCTTTCTGGAAGCATTCCTTGCCACCACTGCAGCTTGAACATACATTTATTATTGCAGTTACCCCCTTGGCTCTGCTGTAGCAGAGACTGTACTTAGCGACAGGTACACCTAGTATTTGTAGTAGTGGGTGCTCGTTAAACAGTATTGAATAAAGGTAGCTTCTTCTATGTGAGAGGAAATGTAGTGATGGCAAATAGGGCAATTTTTAGGAAAATAGTATTCCCATCCTTAATCTGTAAGTCTAAATGCTCAGGAGTTTCTTACTGTGAAAATCAGTCATCACTTTATCTGTATGCATTTACAAAGTCATTATATTAAACTGTGTAATAATACTTAACATATATCCATTGCCAACCTGTGTGCCAGGAACCTTGCATTCACCATCTCACTTCGTTCTGCAGATGAGGAAACTGAGGCTCAGAGGAGAATTAATTTTCCCAAGATCACAGCTGGGTGTGGTGTCTCACATCTGTAATCCCAGCACTTTGGGAGGTCGAGGCGGGTGGATCACCTGAGGTCAGGAGTTCGAGACCAGCCCGGCCATCATGGTGAAACCCCGTCTCTACTAAAAATACAAAAATTAGCCAGGCATGGTGGTATGTACCTGTCATCCCAGCTACTTGGGAGGCTGAGGTAGAAGAATTGCCATCACGCCCAGCTAATTTTTGTGTTTTTGGTAGAGACAGGGTTTCACCAGGTTGAGTCTTGAACTCCTGACCTCAGATGATCCACCCACCTCAGCCTCCCAAAGTGTTAGGATTATAGGTGTGAGCCATGGTGCCCAGCCCAGATCTTCAAAAATTTAAAGAAGGTGTATAAGTCCAGATGTTTTTAAATGTGAAAAAGCCTCAAGTTTTAAAAGCTAGAAACCAATTCTAATTTAAACAAAGAAACCAATCCCATGCAGTCAAAGAAACCCATCTGCAGGCTGAACTAGACATGTGGCATTGGAACAGGGAGAGGTAATTTCAGCAGGAATCTGGATATGTATATATATGTGTGTGTATATATATGTGTGTATATATATATGTGTGTGTAAAGTTATTTTTTGAGACAAGGTCTTGGTCTGCTGCTTAGGCTGGAACACAGTGGTGTGACATGGCTCACTGCACTCTTGACCTCCTGGGCTGGTGCAATCCTCCCACCTCAGCCTTCTGAGTAGCTGGGACCACAGGTGTGCTCCCCCACAGCTGGCTAATTTTTAAAATTGCTTTGTAGAGATATGAGGTTCCACTATGTTGCCCAGGCTGGTCTTGAATTCCTAGGCTCAAAGGATCCTCCTGCCTTCACCTCCTAAAGTGCTGGGATGAGCCACTGTGCCCAGCTGGGATATATGTATCTTAAAGTATAAATCCAGGATCTTTTTTTTTTTTTTTTTTTGAGACGGAGTCTTGCTCCTGTCGCGCAGGCTAGAGTGCAGTGGTGTGATCTCTGCTCACTGCAACCTCCAACTCCCAGGTTCAAATGATTCTCCTTCCTCAGCCTCCCAAGTAGCTGGGACTACAGGTATGTGCCACCATGCCTGGCTAATTTTTGTATTTTTAGTAGAGACGGAGTTTCGAAATATTGGTCAGGCTGGTCTTGAGCTCCTGACCTCAGGTGATCCACCTGCCTCAGCCTCCCAAAGTGCTAGGATTACAGGCATGAGCCACTGTGCCTGGCCCTAAATCAAGGGTCTTATTTTAATTGGAAGATAATGGGAATGTTCTCAGGGCAAGTAGGTGGGTTCCAGTGGTCAGTGAAAGTCAATTAGAATTCACTGCGAGGGTGAAATGAAAGCCACAGGTCAAGGTTTCCTCGGTGCCTAGGAAAGTGGAGGAGCACATTTGTGAAGCTATTAGAATTGCATTTAGAAACCATAAGGACAGGAACGGCTAAGGGGAGGCAATGAATGGAGGCAGTTGACAAACCCATGACAGGAAAGATACAGGGGCCAAGAGAGCCGAGGGTGGGCTGATTTGGAGAGTCTGGAGCAGAGGGAATAAAGAAAATCACAGGTCTCTAAGCCCAGGGCTCAGAAAGACGTGCCCTGGAATTGGCTGAAGGCTTCCTTGGCTCTCTGGATGGAAGTTGAGGCAGAGCAGCCAGAAGACATACAACCACACCCACCAGAGCTCACAGCAGGCTTCTCAGCTGCACCCCAGGCCTCCCACCACCATGGCTGAGTTATGACTGTTTAACATTTAAACATTTTTTTTAAACATTGAAAATGTGTAGTGGGAACTATGTCACATGTTTCAAAAATAAAAAAACAATTAAAAGCTGTTCACAAAAAGTCTTTTTCCCACCTGTCTCCCATCTGCCCAGTTCCCATCTCCAACCCCTCCACCCTCCACCTCCCTGGTCACCATGTGTGAGGTTTATTTTTACTGAAACCATGGATACCACTTTGGCAGCCGAGTCCATCAGACAGAATGTTGACTCTGCAGGTTGGGCCACATCAGGTAGAGCTTGGTACAGCTGGTCACATGTAAGAGAAAATAAGCAAGCCTGCATCAAAGACAGATAAAAGTTGGTTAGAACTTGCTATAACCTTGACTCATGAATAGGTAAGGGAGTGTTATCAGGAAGGAAATCGTTCTGGCTGAACAGTGACATGCTGCTTGCTATGGAGTCAAAATGTTTGTGTCCTCGCCAAGTTCATATGTTGAAGTCCTAACCCCCCGTGTGATAGGATTTGGAGATAGGGCCTTTGGAGAAGTGATGGATTATGAGGATAGGGCCCCTGTGTGAAATTAGTGTCCTCATAAGAACAGGAAGGGGCCGGGCACGGTGGCTCACGCCTGTAATCCCAGCACTTTGGGAGTCCAAGGCAGGTGGATCACGAGGTCAGGAGATCAAGACCATCCTGGCCAACATGGTGAAACCCTGCCTCTATTAAAAAAAAAAAAAAAAAAAAAGAAAGGAAGGGACCAGACCTCTCTTTCTTTCTCTCCATCACGTGAGGACACATTGAGAAGGCAGCTATCTGCAAGCCAGGAGGGGGCCCTCACCAGAACCCAACCAAGCTGGCACCCTGATCTGGGACTTCTAGTCTCCAGGACTGTGAGAAACACGTTTCTGTTGTTTAGATCACTGGGGTATGGTATTTTGTTATGATAGCCCAAGCTGGAGGACCCAAACACTGTGAAACAGCCTTCCATTCTCTGAAACTTGCTTTCTGTATACCTTTTAATTGCTTTGCCAGTCAGTCCAAATGCTCTGTGTTTGAAAGTGTGGGTTAACTCAGAAAGGCTGAGAACCTTCTGGAAGAAGGGTCTGTGGGCTGGAAGTGGGGGTTGACCAGGGGCACAGGACTGTTACATGCTTGAAGCCTGTGACAAGTGGTGGAACATGGGACCACATGGGTGATATCATTTAATTGCTCAGTGCACATTCCACTCACACTCTGGCAATGGCTACACTGTCATCTAGGAGGACTTTAAGGAGAGAATGAATGTATGTGAAAGGGTTTGCAAACCTTAAAGGGTGGTATTAAGTTTTAAACGTGGGTGCCTAGCCCAGTTTACAATTGCACTTCATGGGGTAGAGGAATTTTCACTTGGGTTACTTCCTTGGGCTCCTCCAGTTATTTGGTTTGATTTGAAGATAATGCTGCCCTCTCCTGGACTGGTCTTGCAACTCCAGGCCCTGGCCTCCAAGAGTAGATTCTGCACCCACCCTCGTCCCCGACCCCCTGCCCCATGCAGCCATGCTGGATCTCAGGTGTTATCAGAAGAACAATTAGCGGTCTCCTGCTTTGCTAAGTTGTTTCTTACAGCCACAGTGGGCTTAACTTTCCCTCCAGTGTTATTTCCCAGAGAATGGAGGCAAGAGAAACAAAGGGCAATAGAATCCTTTCCTTCTTTTGCTTTGCCTTCTTCAACAACTGTTTATTGCACCCTCTACTTGCCAAGGGGATGTGTATTGCCAAGGATACAGTAGTCAAAATAGATACGGATCCCTGCCCTCCTGAAGCTTATGTGCACCGGAGGAGAGAGACAACAAGCAATAGCCTGTGTAATAAACAAGCAAATGGGATAGTATGTTAGGAAGGGATGACTGCAGCGATGAAAGAAGCATGCGTTAAAGTGATCAGGGCAAGGGACATCAGGAAGGCTGAGGGAGGTACAGCTGCAGAGAGGGGGACGGCGTGGGCCTCAGCAAGAGGTGTGTTGGAGCAAAACACTTAGAAGAGGCGAGGGAGTTACCTGCAGGAGCAGCTAAGGAAGAGCTTTCTGAGGGAGTGAACAGCCAGAGTCAATGCCCTAAGGCAACAGCAGTGCAAGGCCAGTATGTCTGGAGCTGAGCCTCAGCGGCAAAGTGGGAGGATATGATCAGAGGGTGTTCTGGGTTGAACAGTGTCCTCGCTCCGCAAATTCACATGTGGAAGTTCTAACCTCCAGTACATCAGAAGGTGACTGTATTTGGAATTGAGGTCATTGCAGATGATATTAGTTAGGATAAAGTCATTAGAGGGGACCCTAATCCAATATGACTGGGGTCCTTATAAAAAGGGGAAATTTGGACACAGACAAATGCACACAAGAAGAATGCACCATGAAGCTGAAGGCAGAGATTAGGGTGATGCTTCTACTGGTCAAGGAACACCAAAGATTGCCAGCAACCACAGGAAGCCGGGAAGAGGCACAAAACAGATTAGATTCTCCCTTCTAGCCTTTGGAAGGAACTACGTCGGCCACATGCTGGTCTGGAACTTCTGGTCTCCAAAACTACGAGCTAAGAAACTTCTGTTGATCAAGCTGCACAGTTTGTGGTACTTTGTTATGGCAGCCCTAGCAAACAAATCCCAAGGGGTCATGAGGTGGAATGGGGTAGAGGGTGAGGGTGGGGAGATAGAGGAAAGCCTTGAAGGCCATTTAAGGACTTTAGCTTTTAGCAGATTCACTTTTTCTTGTGAGGAAGTGGGATTTATTCCCAAAATTCAAGCATTATTCAACACTGGAAAACCATCAATATCATTCACATAGTAGGTCCTTTTGTAGCTCATAAGCATGATGACTGGGGGTTCAAGTGCATGTGTGAGATGTGCCCCCCTTAAACCTTGTCACAACATCAGCACGTACCTATCTGATACAAACAAGATATACGTAATTCTCATAAAAATGTACCTCAGAATAAAAAAGTCATATAACTATCTTCATAAGCCTTTGACAAAATTAAAAACCTATTTTTTTAAATAGATGAAGGGCTCCCCATGTTGCCCAGGCTGGTATCGAACTCGTGGGCTCAAGGTATCCACCCACCTCAGCCTCCCAAAGTGCTAGGATTACAGCCATAAGCCACCACGCCTGGCTCAAAAACTATTCTTTTTTTTTTTTTTTTTTTTTTTGAGACAGGAGTCTTGCTCTGTCGCCAGGCTGGAGTGCAGTGGTGCAATCTTGGCTCACTGAAACCTTCTCCTTCCGGGTTCAAGTGATTCCCCTGCCTCAGCCTCCTGAGTAGCTGGGACTACAGGTGCATGGCACCACATCTGGCTAATTTTTTTGTATTTTAGTAGAGACGGGGTTTCACCACGTTGGCCAGGATGGTCTTGATCTCCTGACCTCATGATCCACCCACCTCGGCCTCCCAAAGTGCCGGGATTATAGGCATGAGCCACCTCAGTCAGCTAAGCTATTCTTGATTTAAAGAATAAACTCAATAAAATAAAATACAGATGGTTTCCGACTTAGGATGATTTGACTTAAAATTTTCCACTTTATGCTGAATTTATCAGGACATAATACCATGGCAAGTCAAGAAGCATTTGTAAGTGCTTTAAAAGCACATATTAACTAAACTCCAGATTTTGTTTGGATTTGGCCTGTTTTTCCATTCCCCCTCTTTCTATTCTAGGATCCAATCCAAGACGCTACATTTCATTTAGTTGTTAGGTCTCCCCAATCTCCGGTGGTCTGTTTTTTTTCATTTTTTATCCTCAGTTTTTTCTTATTTTTTATGACTTTGACAGTCTTCAGAAATACTGGCCTAGTGTCCTGTAGAATGTCCCTCAATCTTGCCTGATGTTTTTCTCATGACACTGAGGTTGCGGGTTTTGGAGGGCATACCCTAGAAGTGAGGTGCCTTCTCATCATAATGTATCAGGTGTACCTGAGGTCCCTACATCATCCCTGGTGATATGAGCCTTCCTCACTTGGGTAAGGTAGTGTTTGCCAGGTTTCTCTGTGGTAAACTTAATTAAAATGCACTCAAAATGTTTAAAGCAACAGAATTTGTACTTGGAGACATTGTGATAGGGACAGAAGGCAGGGAAATTCTGGCCAGAAGAGGGCTGGTCCCTGGCAGGGGCCCCACCCTCAAGCCGAAAAGCCTGATACCATGGCCTAAAGTGAGAATACATCCCTGTTTTCCCACTCGAATGTTGCCTTTTCCAAAATCACCCATGGCCTGCCCCACCCCCCATCCTGTGCCCATAAAAAACCCCATCTCAGCCAGTAGAGAGAGGAGAAGCAGCTGGACATTGGAGTCTATGCCTGAACGTCATAGAGAAGTATCTTGACTTCAGAGGGACAGTTTGAAGGTGTAGCTTCGGGGCAGGATTGCATTCCCATCCTGTTCCCTTTCCAACTCCCCATCCTGCTGAGAGCCACCTCCATTGTCAATAAAATCCCTCTCATTTACCATCCTTCAGATTGGGTCATGCGACCTCTTTCCTCCTGGACACCAGACAAGAACTGGTGTACCACAAGGGTGGGTGCCAAAGTCTGTCACACTGACCCTCCCGTGAGCTGTTGACCCTTGAGCCATCCATGGACAGCAGAGCTAAAAGAGTACCGTAACACTTCCTCTTGGGCTTCAGGGGTTGCGGGCACCCCCACCAGATGCTGCTGTGGGGCCAGTGTAGAATTTGTTCCTGCTGGTGTCCAGAAGCATTCACCGGGCTCCTGTAACTGCTCACCTGCATGCTCCCCCTCCCACGAGTGAGGAGTGCAGTGAGTCTTAGCGAGTGGAGTTCACTCCTGCCCACTGAACTAATGCCAAAGTGGCCAGCTAGTTCCAGCACCCACTCTCCAGTTCCCGCCCACAAAGGGGTCAGGGAAATATCCTGCTTCAGGGATGCTAAGAAGGAGTGACAATGATCTGACATGCAGTGCAAAAGGATTGTTCCCACTGATGTGTTGAGACTATACCATAGAACACAATGGGCAGGAGCAAGTATGAGAGGGGTTGTTTCAACGATACAGGTGAGAACGGACGCTGGGTGGCAGAAGACAGGGCAATAGCAGTAGAGGTCGTCAGAAAACAGGAGCTGCAATTTATTTTGGCAGAGCCAGCAGCAGTTTCTAGTGGATTGAATGTTGAGTGTGAGAGATAAAGGGGCATCAGCGATGAGTCCATGAGTTTCGGCAATTGGAAGAATAGTTGTCATCCATCGAGATAAGGTAAGAATCCCATTCTGCTGTTTCTCCTCTCCGCTCCTTCCATATTGCATCCATCTAACACACATTTAATTGGTGTAAAGACTGGCTACATAATTTGTGGTACCCATTACAAAATGAAAATGTGGGCCTCTTTTTATTTTTTAAAACCTTTTTATTTTATTTATTTGTTTTTGAGACAGTGTCTCACTCTGTCACCCAAGATGGAGTGCAGTGGCGCGATCTTGGCTCACTGCAAACTCCGCCTCCCAAGTTCAAGTGATTCTCCTGTCTCAGCCTCCTGAGTAGCTGTAGTGCAGTAGCATGGTCATGACTCACTACAGCCTCAACTTCCTGGGCTCAGGTCCTGCAAGTAGCTGGGACTAGAGGCTCACACCATCAGGCTCACACCATCATGCCTGGCTAATTTTTGTATATTTTGTAGAGACAGCCTCAACTTCCTGGGATCAGGTCCTGCAAGTAGCTGGGACTACAGGCTCACACTATCAGGCTCACACCATCAGGCACACATCATCAGGCTCACACCATCATGCCTGGCTAAATTTTGTATTTTTTGTAGAGACAGGGTCGTGCCATGTTGACCAGGATGGTCTCAAACTTCTGGACTCAAGTGATCCGCCTGCCTCGGCCTCCCAGAGTGCTGGGATTACAGGCATGAGCCACTGTGCTGGGCCAGGCCCCTTGTTTAAATGCTAGAGAAAGCTTTTTTCCTTTCTTCCTTGGTCTTTCCCTTGACAGAAAAGAGGTGTGTGTGTGTGTGTGTGTGTGTGTGTGTGTGTGTGGTGTGTGTGGTGTGTGTGTGTGTGTGTGTAAATGAGTTTATTAATGAAGACACAAAGTCAAGCTTCTCCCAATCCCACCCTCCCGAAGAACACATCCCCACAAGAACAGAAGAATGAGACTCATTCTTAGGGCAATATTTACCTATCCCTACTTCCTCATTTCTTATCAGAGTCCCAAGCTTTATGACACAGTCACACAGAGCAGGCTGGGGTAAGGACAGACACTCAGGGAATCTCTGACCAGCAGAAGAGCTCTGGGTGTTGGCTTCCCTTGCCCTTTGTACGACAGTCATTTGGAAGCAGAGGAGAGGAGAATGCCGGGTAGCTCTCACCCCACTTTCCCAGTTTGGCGAAAAGAGCTGTGGCAGGGTCAACAGTTCTCTTAGGAGAGAGGTCCTTTTCTTTTTTTTTTTTTATTTTTGGGACTGGGTCTCACTTCACCCAGGCTGGAGTGCAGTGGTGTGATCTTGGCTCACTGCAACCTCTGCCTCCCAGATTCAAGCAATTCTCTGCCTCAGCCTCCTGAGTAGCTGGGATTACAGGCGCCCGCCACCCCTTACAGCTAATTTTGTATTTTTAGTAGAGACAAGGTTTCACCATGTTGGCCAGGCTGGTCTCAAACTCCTGACCTTGTGATCCACCCACCTCTGCCTCCTAAAGTGTTAGGATTACAGACATGAGCCACTGCTTCTGGCCCAAGAGAGAGGTCCTTTGATGGGAAGTAGGATCCTTCCCTGACTCCACTCAAGGGTATGATGGGAGGTGTCCTCCTCAGGGAATGAAGCATTCATGGATTCGCTGAGCCAGGGAAGCTAAGCACAGGAGCTATTACCTGTCACTGGTGGGGAAGCTGAGAGGAGCCTTGCTTCAGGGCATGAGGGACACATCTTGTACAAAATGGTGTTGTCCGCTTGCCGTGACACACATGGTTTCTTTGGAAATCATAGTTTGCTTTGAGATGAGAACACTATTTGCAATGTGAACCTTCTTCACCACTTATATCCACTGGCTCCACAAATGAGTCCCAAGAAGGGAACTTTATCAGCCTGCTTTTTCACCCCACACATCACTGAAAGCACCTTTGCAAAGTTATGGCTGAGACAGTGAAAGAGATCCAACTTAACCGACTCCATCTTGTTGCTAATCTCCAAGCTGTCCTTGTTTATTCCTGGGTGTAGGTTGAACTAACTTTGGGAGAAACTCAATTTATAGTTTATGGTTTAAAATAAAGACGATAACAGCCCTTTCCCAAAGTAGACCTCCATCTTGCCTGGGGACTAGATCGCCTTTGTAGGGCTAACATTAGCCACAAGAGGAGAAATTAAGGTTTAGGAGTCATGCAGCTGGAGGCTACAAGATTCTGATCCTTGCTAAATGGCTCTGAAGATCAGTGCTTGAGATATTTTGCAGACCCTGCTCTTGATGGATCAGCTGGCACCATCCAGATTGATAAACTGGCTCATCTGATCTGTGGTTCCCACCCAGGAACTGACTCGGCACAAGAAGACAGCTCCGACTCCCTATGACTTCATCCCTGATCAATCAGCACTCCTGGCTCACTGGCTTTCCCTACCCACCAAGTTGTCCTTAAAAACTCTGCTCCCTGATTGCTTGGGGAGACTGATTGGAGTAATAATAAAACTCCAGTCTTCTGCACAGCCGGCTCTGTGTGAATTACTCTTTCTCCATTGCAATTCCCCCGTCTTGATGAATTGGCTCTGTCTAGACAGCAGGCAAGGTAACCCCTTGGGCAGTTACATCATTGACTTGTCCACCTCGCACATGCAATCCTGTGCTATTTCCTGTTGTCCATGTGCCTGAGGGGTGGTGAGCGAGGGACGAATTTCTCTTCCCCCGCCCCAGGCATTCTTCTCTTGGAGTGTCTTAGGGCTTAAGAAATGGTGACTGGTATGAAGCGGGTCATTTGAGATGCACTGAGGCTGGAGGGTAGTTTTTGCTCTAGTTTTCCTCCTCTGAGGTCAATGCGTTAGGTCTGACTCTCCTGGCTCAGTCTTCTAAGTAGCTTGGATTACAGGTGCATGCCACTGAGGCTGGCTAATTTTTGTATTTTTAGTGGAGACAGGGATTCACCATGTTGGCCAGGCTGGTCTCGAACTTTGAACTCAAATGATCTGTCTGCCTTGGCCTCCCAAAGTGTTGGGATTACAGGCTCGAGCCACTGCGCCTGGTGTGTATTTTTTTTTTTTTCTGATTGCAAAAGTAATGATCATTTTAAAGACTGGACAACATCAAGAGACGTAAGCAAGGAGGCAGATATCCACAATCCCACTCCCCTGAGACAACCCTGCTAACGTCTGACTACACTTCCTGCGTTTTCCCTGTACATATGCATATATGTATTTGTTACAAAATGTTATACTGTACCTTCTGCTTGTTAACCTTTATTGCCACCTAGCATCATATTACACTTTTCCATAGCATTAAATATAGCTGTACGTTATTTTAAATACAAGCATAGTGTTCCATTTTATAAATCCAGTATAGCTTGTATAAACATTTTTTGAAGAACATTGAAATTATTGCCATTTTATTATTATAAACAACCCTTTCTTTTCCTTCCTTCCTTCCTTCCTCCCTTCTTCCTCCCTCCCTCCTTTCTTCCCTTCCTCCTTCTCCTTCCCTTTCTCCTTTTCTTCCTCCCTTCCTCCCTTCCCTCTTTTACAGGGATTTCAGGATCAAAGGGTCTGCATTTTTGGGTGTGTTTGATACATGGTCCCCCAACATTACCATACGGGGTTGTGTACAAAATAAATAAATAAATAAATAAATAAATAAATAAATAAATAAAGTGATCATAAGAGCCTGGGCAATATAGCAAGACCCTAATCTCTACAAAAGCATTTTAATTATCTGGGTGTGGTGGCACACACCTATAGTCCCAGCTACATGGAAGGCTGAGGCAGGAGAATTGCTAGAGCCCAGGAGTTCAAGGCTGCAGTGAGCTATGATTACGGTACTCACTGCACTCTGGCCTGGGAGACAGAGTGATATCTTGTCCCAAAAGAAAGAAAAATGAAGGAAAGTGGGCATCTGAGCACTCATTTGAAGGAAACCCTCTGGAATGGATTCAGCAATCCTCATGAAGGACCCAGAATTCCCTGCTTTGGAGCCAGACAGACCAGGATAAACTAAAAGTGACTGAACACTTATTATCTGTCAGACATTGTGCCAAGCATGTTACATATATTAACTCATTGATCCTGATACCAATCCTATAGATGAGGTCCTATTTTTATTATCATTTTATAGGTGAGAAAACTGAGGCACAGAGTGAGCATCTAAGCTGCCCAAGGGCACACAGCCAGCCAGGGACAGAGCTGGGATTGATACTCAAGCTTTCCATCATCACAACTGGGAAAGGCAATTATTATTATTATTATTGAGATGGAATCTCCCTCTGTCACCAGGCTGGAGTGCAGTAGTGTGATCTTGGCTCACTACGACCTCCGCTCCTGTGTTCAAGTGATTCTCCTGCCTCAGCCTCCTGAGTAGCTGGGACTACAGGTGTGTGCCACCATGCCCAGCTAATTTTTGTATTTTTAGTAAAGGCAGGGTTTCACCACGATGGCCAGGATGGTCTCGATCTCTTGACCTCGTGATCTGCCTGCCTCGGCCTCCCAAAGTGCTGGGATTACAGGCGTGAGCCACTGCGTCCGGCCAGAGGCAAGTATCATTATCCCCATTTTTATAGATAAGGATATTTTGGTAAATGTTAAGAGATGCCACATTTTCCCAGTTGCCCAGCATTCAGGCTGCACTTGTCACAGCTTTCTTCGTGGCAATGAGTATTCTGTGTAGAATGAAAAAATGCTTTCCCATCGGGATCTCAAGATCAGTATCCCAAGATCAGTATCCCAAGATCAGTATCCCATGAACTAGTGAAGAAGAGCCAGTATTTCCATCCTGGTCTGTCTGGCTCCAAAGCAGGGAATTCTGGGTCTTTCATGAGGATTTTCTGAATCCTTTCTAGAGGGTTTCCTTTCAGATGGGTGTGCTCAGATGCTCACTTTCCTTTTTTAATTTTTCTTTCTTTCGGGACAGTTTATCACTTTGTCTCCCAGGCTGGAGTGCAGTGGAGTGATCACAGCTCACTGCAGCCTTGAACTCCTGGGCTCGAGCAATTCTCCTGCCTCAGTCTTCCATGCAGCTGGGACTATAGGTGTATGCCACCACACCCAGATAATTAAAACATCTTCGTAGAGATGGGGTGTCGCTGTGTGGCCCAGGCTCATATGCTCACTTCATTTATTTATTTAGAGACAGGATCTCACTTTGTCACCCAGACTGGAGTACAGTGGTGTGAACGTAGCTCTCTGTAGCCTTGATCTCTCTGGCTCAACGGACCCTTCTGCCTCACCCTCCATGACAGCTGGGACTACAGGCACACACCACCGTGCCCAGCTAATTTTTACTTTTACTTTTCATTTTTAGTGGAGATAAGGTCTCACTATGTTCCCTAGGCTGGTCTTGAACTCCTGAATGCAAGCAATCCTCCCGCCTTGGCTTCCCAGTGATGGGATTAAAGGCATGAGCCACCATGCCTGGCCTATTTATTTATTTGTTAATTTTTTTTAACTGAGATTGCAGGAAACAATTTTTAAATTAAATTTAATTTTTTAAAAATGGAGATTTCATGAAACAAATAAGCTCACTTTCCTAGATCCTTCTCTGGCTTCCTCTGGAGCTTGGCGATCAGGGCTGGGAGATCTGCGCCTGGCCAGGCCACGTGTCTGCCAATGCCCCTGTGTCTTTACCACTGCAGCCTGGACCCAGTGTCTTACTGACACTACTCCCTGTTTCTCTCATCCTAGATCACGTTTGGTTTCCAGAACTCTCACAGTTGGGCATGTTTTGGTTGCTGGTAACAGAAAAGTCAGCTTGAACTGGTCTTCACAATAAAGAGAATTTATTGGCTCATGGAACCAAAGAAAGTACAGGGAGAAGACGGCCTCTGGGCCTGGTTTGTTTAGGACTCCAGCTCTGTTTCTCTGATTCTCTCAGCTCTGCCTTCTTCTGCATGTTGTGCTGTTTTTTTTTTCTCTTGGACTGTTTTTGCCATTTATGGTAGCAAAATGGCTGTTGGCTGCAACAAGACTACATACTTGCTTTTCCACATTCTGACCTTTGCTCTCATCAGATGATCTTGGGTCACAGATTCACTCCCTGAACCTGTTGCTGTGGTTATGATGATGTCACAGGGGAGAGAGGAGAAACCTCCCTCTGTGCCCCTTTCCCCTACTTTGATCCCAGATCCAAGTGGATTCTTCTGGAGGAATGAGAAGAGATGCTTACGCTGGCACAAGGCTGATGCAGGGACAAAGCAGATGTTCTTGCAGCCATACTGTGTTCTGTTCACATGGTCTGTGTAGACGCTGCCATGGTTGAAACAGAGTGGTAAGAAGGTGTCACCCAAAGAGATGCCACATTTTGCCAGTTCGCTGGCATTTGGGCTGCACCTGTCACATCTTTCTTTGTGGCATTGAGAGCTCTACATGGAATGGAAAAATGCTTTTACAGCAGGAACATTCTAGGCCATTTTAAAAGGGCACAGGTATAAGTGGGAAGTGAGGTACAGAAGATAGGTCGGGTGGGCTGACTTGCTGGAACATTTTCAAGTGAGTAAATTTTATTCTGAACTTATCTATATGTGCTTTCTCTCTCCTTCAGTGAAATGCTCGCTCCTGGCCAGGCATGGTGGCTCATGCCTATAAACCCAGCACTTTGGGAGGCTAAGGTGGGCAGATCACCTGAGGTCGGGAGTCTGAGACCAGTTTGACCAACATGGTGGAACCCCATCGCTACTAAAAATACACAAAATTAGCGTGGTGACACATGCCTTAATCTCAGTTACTTGAGGGGGCTGAGGCAGGAAAATCGCTTGAACCCAGGAGGCAGAGGTTGCGGTGAGCCAAGACTGTGTCATTGCACTCCAGCCTGGGCAACAAGAGCGAAACTCTGTGTCAAAAAAAAAAAAAAGCTCACTCCTACTGCAAAGCGAAAGGTTCTTTCCACTCCTGTCCTCCACATGCAACTTCTCTTGGAGACGCCAGCATTGCTGCTGCCCCCGCCACTCTCATGCAGTGGGCTGCTCCCCCTTCACTCCTAAGGCTCCAGGAGACCAGACCCTTCTCTAACCCCTCAGTGATTCCTTGAAATAGACTGGAATCATGAACCGACTTACTGAGGGCTTAGGAAAAGCAGAAGGGAATTATATACCAAGAAGAACTTAACATTGGGTATTAAATATACCTGCTCTTGGCCCTGGTCTTTCTCAACGGGTGTCTTGCAAGTGGCCTCCCTGTCCAGTGACTGCTGCCCCCTTGTGGCAAAAACCATCCTTCTCTGGCCTCAGGATTGCTCTTGAGTATGGGTAGGTGTTTTGCAGTCTAGGCTCCCATCTCTTTTCTCCTGTGTTTCCAGTGACCATTTTCTGCCCTTGGTGCTGCCTTTTCCCTAGATGATTAATAGAGAGAATGTCTCCTACCTCCTGGGACTACCCCATCTTTGACTCCTTTCTAGTCTAGGCATCAGAGCACAATGGTCCAACATCAGTAATAGAAAAGCATGAGTGGCTATTGTCTCCTTACACTTCTTATTACTATTTACAAATGATAAAAGAGCTTAGGAGGAGAGTACAACTTAGCTTAAAAAATAGGCTTGCAGGCTAGGCATGGTGGCTTATGCCTGTAATCTCAGTGCTTTGGGAGGCAAAGGCAGGAGGATCACTAGAGGCTAGGAGTCCAAGATCAGCCTGGGTGGTATAGCAGGACCCTTTCACTACAGAAAAAAATAAAAAAAATAGCCAGATGTGGTGGCTCTTGCCTGTAGTCTCAGCTACTCAGGAGGCTGAGGTGGGAGGCTGGCTTGAGTCCAGGCGTGTGAGGTTGCACTGAGCCACGATCACACCACTGTGCTCTAGGCTTGGTAACACAGTGAGAGCCCATCTCTGAAAAAAAAGAAAAAAAAAAAAGGCTTACCACTGGCAGAACTGCAGGAATCCATGACATGCTAAATTTGGCATTTGTGGTAGGGCAGGATGTATGCTTGCACAGACTGGCACTAGCTCCATACATCAGAGAGAGGTTGGGAAGAAACAATGCCAGGCAGACCAGCTGGGCCGTGTGGAAGTGAAGCCGTCGGGCATACCGGTGGTTTTAGTGTGTAGCCAAAAGCAATAGACACTGAATCGTGGTGGTGACGCATGGTCCATGAATCGCAGGAGAAACATGTCCTTTCATTTACTCCACAGCCATTGATTGAGGACTTACTATATTCCCTGAAAGAGAACACATAAATGAATTGCTGTCTCATGGCTCAGAGGGCTGACTAGCAAACATCTCATTGCAGTACAGTAGGGTTCAGCTTCTTTTTTCTTTTTCTTTTTTTAAATTTATTTTTTAAGAAGGGGGTTTCATCATGTTGGTCAGGCTGTTCTTGAACTCCTGACCTCAGGTGATCCACCCACCTTGGCCTCCAAAGTGCTTGGATTACAGGCATGAGCCACCATACCTGGCCAGGGTTCAGGTTCCATGGAGAAGTGACGAAGGTGCCAGAAGACTCAAGCTACGGGACACCATTAGCTGCTGGATGCAGCTAAGGTGAGTTTCCAGAGAAGCTGTCTTTCATTACTGAGATGGGGAGGAGCCGTGACCTTGACCCCAGCTCTTCCACTCATGGACTGCTCCAGGTCTATGGTCTCTCTGTTAACCAGCCGGACTCCAGAAGTGACCTACACTTGCAGCCTCAGAGCCATTTAATTCAACTGGTCATTGATAATGGTTGTGCAAAAGAGTGGCTGGCAAAAAAGGAAGGGTTTGTGCTCCGTTCAAATCCTCACCAGGCTGCCTCAAAGGAGCCTGCAAAGTAAGTAGAGATGGTGTGCCTGCTGTCCAAACAGCTCAAGTGCAGTCCTCCTCCTTCTTCCCACCAGATTGCCCCGAAGTCCCTCCTACAGGGGACTCCTTCTGAAATCTCTGCTGTAAATCAAATCCTTTCCCCTTTATTCTTGTCAGGCATGTTGCAAGCTTTCACAGGTGATCTACTAGGGAATTTAGGAATAAACACATAGAAGTAAATTCAGGAAAAGGAAGAGAATAAAAATGATCAGCCATAGAGTGGAGAAATCAGATAATGCACCCTCAACCCCCTTCACACCTGGGACTCCACTTGGTCATATGGACCCTGGAAGTCTCTGATACCCTGTGATCCCTTGGCTTAAACTGTTCTTCTCCAAATGTAGACATGGGAGGGGCTCAGAAGGGAAGTGTTGTCTGACGTGATTTCCTTATTTCTCTTTATTCATCAAGTGCCCTCTAACTGTTAAGTCACTCTGATCTCTGATTGCAGCTCCTCCGGTTGGACACACCTGGCCAGTGCCTTAGGTAGGAAGCCACCTCTGTTGGCTAGGACTTTCTTTGGGGTAGGGTGGCTTGGCTTGACTTTATTTTGGAAAATGTGTTCATTTCTGTAGGAGCTGAGGATTTCTGCTCCCCCTTCTCTCTTGTGACCACTCCTCATACTTGGAGGTAGCAGGTGAAGAGGACCGCCTTCTCGTCCCCTCTTTTTATGCCTCACCCTTTTGTGGGAAGAGGCTGACAGTTCCCCAATTTTATGTTTATTGCTTCACCTTAAGATTTTGTCTTTGGTGAAAATGCAAATACTGGTAGGGAGGGAACATGCTAAAATGTGTGGATCTGAGTGGACTCATCATAGGCCTTCAGGTCTGGCAGCAAATGAGAGGTGGATGACTGTCTTCCTCAATTTGCAGATGAGAAGACTGAAATCTATAGGGGTAGGGACCCCACTCAAGGTCACAAGACTTATTAATGGTAGAATCAGTATACAATGAGAACTAGATGCTAGGTGTCCTTACAACCAACCTGGGTGACTTTCCAAAGGTTTTCAGACTGTTTTCTGGAGAGCCCTGGAGCTTTGAGGGTCTCTTTAGGGGCCATCAGGGTTGGGAGATTAGCACACTCTACCCCACAGTGGCTCAGCTTTTATCTGTTTCACGTATTGGGCTTCTGGGAAGATTTTATTTCAGTAAAATGTTTCACAATAGGAAATATATTTGAAAACTGTTGAATGATTCTGTGGATTTTGCGGAGGGTGGAGGGTTTCAGGGATCAAGATGGAGACTTTATGACTTTATCTTCCCAAATGCTTAAAACTCCTTTAGACAGAGGAGTAAAATGTGTGCTGCTTACTTAAAGACAAGGCTTAAAATATACAGTTTAACTCAATGTTGTTATCACTTCCTTCTTCCAGTAGATTTTAAGAAGGGTAAACAAGAATCAGGGAGAAAATAGAAAAGGAAATAATGGAAGGGGCCACCTGGGAACAGGTTTGCTTTCTTGCATTCTCCTTAATGCTGGCCCTTCCCTGAATGTCCAAGACCAACCTGGTCCCCCCATCTGAATGCAGAGACACCGCTGAGGGTGGAGAAGGCTAAAGAGGGACAGAGGTACAGATGTAGAGAGAGAGAAGAGGCAGTTGTAGGCTGAGCTAGGGATCAGGTGTTTTCCCCATATTCCATCTTACCCCATACTCAGGCCAGCCTTGGAGCTGTGGAAGGTGGAGAACACTGGGAAAGCCAACCTCTAAAGAAGCCCAGGTTGGAGGCAAAGGAGGAAGGGACCTCTGGTTGCCAAACCAACAGGGAAGCAAAGGGCATACCAGTGACTGCGCTCATACCCTTGATGAGAAAGCCTTGAATCTGAGCTACTAAATCATTTCCTTCCTTCTAACCTTCCAGCTAGATCAAACCATTACTGAAACTGAAGAAAACATGTGGGCAGACCCATCGCCGTGGTCTGATGACTACTTTTCAAATTTTACTGGCATTCCACCTCCAGAAGAAGATTACAGCCCCTGTAGACTAGAAACTGAGACACTCAACAAGTACTTTGTGGTCATCACCTATGCCCTAGTGTTCCTGCTGAGCCTGCTGGGAAACTCCCTCGTGATGCTGGTCATCTTATACAGCAGGGTCGGCCGCTCTGTCACTGATGTCTACCTGCTGAACCTGGCCTTGGCCGACCTGCTCTTTGCCCTGACCTTGCCCATCTGGGCTGCCGCCAAGGTGAATGGCTGGATTTTTGGCACACCCCTGTGCAAGGTGGTCTCGCTCCTGAAGGAAGTCAACTTCTACAGTG
>PVKP010035245.1:0-23481 GCA_004027715.1 Plecturocebus donacophilus | reverse complement strand
TATCACATTATACCTATTTTAAAAGTGACCACATAACTGGAAGTAAATCACTCCCCAGCAATTGCATAGCATTTCACAGGTTTAAATAAAATATTGGTTGGCTGCTTATTTGTTATTTTCATCCCCTATTCCTTCCTGTCTCCATTGTTAAACACAATTATTGGCATAAAAGAGGTTTTTAATACCCATCTTTAGACTGTATTTTAGCCTGGGCAATAAAACAAGAATCCCATTCTCTCTCCCTCTTTCTCTTCCTCTTTCTTTCTCTCTTTCATTCTTTTTTTATTCTTTCTTTTGCTGTTTCTTTCTCCTTTTCTCTTTTTCTAAAATCTCTTCCTCTTTCTTTCTCTTTCAAAAAAATAATAAAAAAAAAACTTATAGGTAATTAATCTTAAAGTTATTTTATATGAGATATCCTCTATTTTTCAATCAATAACAGTTTATTTTAATTTTATGTCAGAAAGTTTCAACAACAAAAATTTTAACATGTGGTATTAGAAAATAAGTTTTTATAATATCAAATTTATTGTAAATATTTGTTTACATATTATATTGAAATCCATTTAAACTTGCATTTTACTTTATTTTTGATTTTTGGAACACCAGTGTCTTAATTTACTTATTTAAATTATTTTATAAATTTCAACTTCTGTTTTAGATTCAGGGGTACATATGTAGGTTTGTTACACTGGTATATTGTGTGATACTGAGGTTTAGGGTATGATTGATCTTAGCACCCATGTAGTGAACATAGTACCTAATAGGTAGTTTTTCAACTCTTCCACTACTCCCTGCTCCCCACTTGTGGAGTCCCCAGTGTTTATTGTTCCCGTCTGTGTCCATGTGTCCCTGATCTTTAGTACCCTCACACTGATAAGTGTGAAGATGCAATGTTTGGTTTTCTGTTCCTTTGTTAGTTCACTTTGGATAATGACCTCCAGCTGCATCTGTGTTGCTACAGAGGACATGATTTCATTCTTTTTTATGGTACATATTTTCCATGGTGTGTATATATATATATATATATATATATATATATATATATATATATAAAGAGTTTATATATATATAAATTTTATTTATATATATAAATTTTATTTATATATATATAAAGAGTTCCCTTTGCTCCACAGCCTCACCACCATCCGTTATTTTTTGAATTTTTAATAATAGCCACTGCAATGGGTGTGAGATGTTATGTCATTGATTTGTATATCTTTTTAAAAAAACTTTTATTTTAGGTTCAGTGGTACATGTGCAGGTTTCTTATATAGGTAAACTAGTATCATGGGAGTTTGTTGTATAGATTATTTTGTCACCCAGGTACTAAGCCTAGTACACAATAGTTATATTTTTCTGATTCTCTCCCTCCCCCCAACCTCCACCCTCAAGGAGATACCTGTGTCTGTTTTTCCCCTTTGTGTCCATGTGTGTTCACCATTTAGCTCCCACTTATATGTGAGAACATGTGGTATTCAGTTGCCTGTTCCTGCATTAGTTTGCTAAGGATGATGGCATTCAGCTACAATTACCTAATTACATGATCTCATTCTTTTTTATGGCAGTATAGTATTCTATGTTGTATATGTACCACATTTTCTTTACCCAGTGTACCATTGATGGACATTTAGGTTGATTCCATTTCTTTGCTATTGTAAATATTGCTGCAATGAACATACATATACATGTGTCCTTATGATAGAATGATTTATATTTTGGGGAATATATACTCAGAAATGAGATTGCTGGGTTGAACCATACTTCTGTTTTTAGTTCTTTAAGGAATTGCCACACTGCTTTCCACAATGGTTGAAAAGATTTACACTCCTGCCAACATTGTTTAAGTGTTTCCTTTTCTCTGTGATTTTTTGACTTTTTGGTAATAGGCATTCTGACTGGTGTGAGATAGTATCTCATTGTGGTTTTGATTTCCATTTTGCTTATAATCGGTGGTATTGAGCTATTTCTTATGCTTGTTGGCAGCTTGTATGTCTTTTGAAAAGTATTTGTTAATATTCTTTGTGCACTTTTTAATGGGGTTGCCTGTTTTATTTTTCTTATAAATTGTTTTATAGATGCTGGATATTAGACATTTGTCATCTGTATAGTTTCCAAATATTTTCTCCCATTGTGTAGGTTGTCTGCTTACTCTATTGATAGTTTATTTTGCTGTGAAGAAGCTCTTTAGTTTAATTGTATTTCATTTGCCAATTTTTGCTTTTGTTACAATTACTTTTGGTGTCTTTATCATGAAATCTTTATCAGTTGCTATATAGAGATTGGTATTGCCTAGGTTGTTTTTGAGGGTTTTAATAGTTTTTGGTTTTACATTTATTAATCCATCTTGAGTTGATTTTTGCATATGATGTAAGGAAGGGATCCAGCTTCAATCTTCTGCATCTGGCTAGCCAGTTATCCCAGCACCATTTATTGAATGAGGAGTCATTTCCCAATTGCTTGTTTTTGTCAGCTTCATCAAAGATCAGATGGTTGTAGGTGTGCAGTCTCATTTCTAGACTATCCTGTTTCATTTGTTTATGTGTCTGTTTTTGTACCAGTACCATGCTGCTTTGGTTACTTTAGCTCTGTTGTATAGTTTGAAGTTGGCTAATGTGTTGCTTCTAGATTTGTTCTTTTTGCTTAGAGTTGCCTTGGCTATTAGTGTTCTTTTTTTGGTTCAGTATGAACTTTAAAATAGTTTTCTCTAGTTTTGTGAAAAACAGCAAATGGTAGATTTAAAGAAATGGCATGGAATATGCAAATTGCTTTGGATAGTATGGCCATTTTAATGATATTGATTATTCCTAGCCATGAGCATGAAATGTTTTTCTTTTTGTGTCATCTCTGATTTCTTTGAGCAGTGTTTGTAATTCTCATTGTAGAGATCTTTCACCCCCTGGTTAGCTGTATTCCTAGGTATTTTATTCTTTCTGTGGCAATTTTGAATAGGATAGCGTTCTTGATTTGGCTTTTCACTTGAGTCTTGTTGGTGTATAAGAATGCTAGTCATTTGTGTACATTGATTTTGTATCCTGAAACTTTGCTGAAGTTGTCTGTCAGATTAAGGAGCTTTTGGACTGAGACTATGAGGTTTTCTAAACGTAGAATCCTTTCATCAGCAAACAGGGATAGTTCAAACTATCCTTTCAAACTATCAATTCCTTTCTTCCTATTTGGATGCCTTTTATTTTTTTTCTCTTACATAATTGCTGTTGCCAGGACTTCCAATATTATGTTGAACAGGAGTGTGAGAGAAGGCATCCTTGTCTCGTTGTGGTTTTCAAGGGGAATGCTTCCAGCTTTTGCCCATTTAATATGATATTGGCTGTGGGTTTGTCATAAATGGCTCTTATTATTTTGAGGTATGTTCCTTCAGTACGTAGTTTACTAAAGTTTTCGACATGAAGGGATGTTGAATTTTGTTAAAAGCCTTTTCCACATCTACTGAGATGACCATGTGGTTTTTGGATTTGGTTCTGTTTATGTGATGAATCACACTTATTGATTAGTGTATGTTAAACCAACCTTGCATCCCAGGGATAAACCATACTTGATCATGGTAGATTAGTTTTTTGATATGCTGCTGGATTTGATTTGCCAGTATTTTGTTGAGGATATTTGCATCACTGTTCATTAAAAGTATTGGCCAGAAGTTTTCTTTTTTGTTGTGTCTCCCAGGTTTTGGTAACAGGATGATCTCATAGAATGAGTTTAGGAAAAGTCCCTTTTCCTGAAGTTTTTGGAATAGTGTCAGTAGAAATTATATCTGCTCATCTTTTTACATCTGGTAGAATTTGCTGTGAATCTATCTGGTCCTGAGCTTTTTTTCTGGTTTGTAGGCTATTTATTACTGATTCAATTCTGGTTAGTGGTAACATCTCCTTTTTTATTTCTAATTCTGTCTATTTGCATCTTCTCTCTTCTTTGTTAGTCTAGCTAGCAGTGTATGTATATTACTATTTTTTTTCAAATAACAAACTCCTTGCTTTGTTAATATTTTGAATGGGTTTTTGTGTCTCAATCTTCAATTCAGCTCTGATTTTGGTTATTTTTTGTCTTCCACTAGCTTTGGCTTCAGTTTGTTCTTGCTTCTCTAGCTTTTATTCTTGCAATGTTAGGTTGTTAAGATTTTCTAACTTTCTGATGTGAGTTTTAGTGCTATAGATTTTCTTCTTAACACTGCCGTAGCTGTGACCCAGAGATTCCACTCTGTTGTATATCTGTTCTCATTAGTTTCAAAGAACTTCTTTATTTCTGCGTTAATTTTATTATATACACCCAAAAGTCATTCAGAAGCAGGTTAATTTCTATATAATTGTATGATTTTGGACAATTTTCTTAGTCATGGTTTCTACTTTTATTGTGCTTTGGTCCAAGAGAGTGGTTGAAATGACTTAGTTATTTTACATTTGCTGATGATTGTTTTATGTTTGATCATGTGGTCAGTTTTAGAGTATGTGCCATGTGGCATGAGAAGAACGTATATCCTATTGTTTTTGGGTAGACAGTTCTGCAGATGTCTGTCAGGTCCATTTGGTCTAGTGTTGAGTTTAGGTCCTACATAACTTTATTAATTTTCTGCCTTGATGTATACTGTCTAGTACTATCACTGGAGTGTTTATGTATCCCATTGTTATTGTGTGGGAGTCTATGTTTATTTGAAGATCTCTAAGAACTTGCTTTATGAATCTGGGTGCTCCTTTGTTGGGTGCTTACATATTTAGGATAATTAGGACTTTGTCTTTTTTGATCCTTGTTGGGTTAAAGTCTGTGTGAAATCAGGATTACAACCTCTACTTTTTTTCTGTTTTCCATTTGCTTGGTAAATTTTTCTTTATCCCTTTATTTTGAGCCTGGGAGTGTTACTGTATGTGAGTTGTGCCTCTTGAAAATAGCATAATTTTGGGTCTTGCTTCTTTATCCAAGTTGCCACTCTGTGCCTTGCAGTTGGGGCATTAGCTCATTTACATTCAAGTTTAGCATTGATGTGTGTGGATTAGATCCTGTCATCATGTTGGTAGCTCCTTATTTTGCAGACTTATTTGTGTGGTTGCTTTACCATGTCACTGGTCTGTGTACTTAAGTGTGTTTTTGTAGTGGCTGGTTGTTGAGAAAAGCAGCAAAGGAAAAAGGACTTGCAGAGTGCCTACATAAATTGGTTATGAGTAACATGTAAACAAGGAACAACTAACTGCAGAAGGCTGCAGGAGGCCTCTGAGGAGGAAGGTCTCTCTGTGCCTCATGTTCCGGTGCAGGGTGACCTAGGCTCTGTTACCATAAACATTGTGCTCAAGGACATGAAACCCCTTCATAGCACTGTGACATAGCCAGACTTGTAGGCTCCTTGTAAGGTCCATGTTCCACCAGCTGTACATAGATAATAAGCTAAAAATAACCACATGTTCTTGTTTTGTGAAACTCCCAAACCACCACTGTTATCAGTCCTTAAGATGACACACAATTTCTGGCTCACTGATTTACTTCTGGCTCACTGATTCACTCCACCATCACTCCACCCCTACCCTATAGATCAAAGTGATTGTAATAAATAAATAGTGTGGATGATCAGAGCTCGGGCCTTCACTGTCTCCTCCAGTAATAAGTGATGGCCCCCGGGTCCCACTTTCTCTCTTAAACTTTTTCTCATTCCTTTGTCACCACCGAACTTGGGGTACCCATGAGTGTGATGTGGGGCTGGCTCCCTACATTCTGGCACCCAATGTGGGGTGGACTAAAGGATTTTGGTGAAGGCATGCCTGAGCTTGGTAAAGTGGAGGAACAACAAATAAAGGAACCCCGAGGATGAAATTAATCAGCTCTATGGGTAGATAGAGACGCTTAGGAAGGGTGCCAGGGTAATGAGACAAGCTAAAAGTAGATATGCTACTTATTTACATTTAGTGAAACATCTCTTAAAAAGAGGGGAAGTTGAAGTTCTCTATCAATTGTTTTCAATGAATCTGTGCTTTCTTCATTCTTCTGTTGCTTTCTTTGTCTTTCATTTCTTTATAAAGAAGGAACTGGGGAAGAAGGAGGCTATAACTGGGATGAAAAAATTAAAGATAACCCAGTGAAAAAAGAAAAAATAAATGAGAAAAAAGGAGTCTGTCAGCCCTTCTTCAGTATTTTATCAGAGAACGGCCAAATCCGCCTGACATTCCTCTGTTAGAGGAGTAAGAGGCCATTTCAAAAGTGAAACTTGCTGCTCCAGCAGTGGCATTCAAGTGAACAAGCTCAGCCCAAGGCTAGCAAATGCTGCCAGGGTTGGGGAGCAAGCAGCACAAGCAAAACACAAACAGCAAGCCGCAGCTGGGTGGGGCCAGGTCCAGATACCTACATGTTGCACTCTGCAGGTGTCCCACAGAGAAATTTTGTGTGTTCTTTGTAAACAAGTAACATCGCAAATTGTAATTCTCTGCCAAAATTTAAGTAAAATTTAAGGATTTGTAAGACCTTTAAATGTGTCTCTTTTAAAATCTAATTTAAGTGAAGCAGCAACCTCTAAAGGAAGAGAAATTACAACTAGCCCATGAATTAGTAAGAAACAATTAGAAGCAAGCCATATAGCTTTGCTCCTCAGTAGAAAAGAATTTCTTAATTAACTGATAAGTTGCAAAACCTGCTTAATATTGTAAAAGAAAACACTACTGGCTCAAGCCTTATTTACCCTTAATTTTGTAAATTTACATAATAAATTTCAATCAGCTATAAAAGAAGGGCTTCAAGCTTTAGTCAAAATTCTAAAGGTTAAATAAGTGTAAGTGATCACATAGCGAAGATGGCCTATTAGGAGCAGCTCAGGATTGCAGCTCCCAGTGAAAGCGCAGAGGATGAGTGGATGCTGCATTTCCAGAAGGATTTTTATTGCCCACAGACCAGGAGATTCCCAGGAGGAGGAGCCCCACAGGTCGCCAGCACAGCTGTTTTGGCCGGCATGGATGTTTAGCCGGCACCCTGGCACGGCGGTTCTCCTTAAAAATACACTGGTCTGGGTGCCCTTTTAGCTGGCAAGTGGAGCTTCGGGAAGGCAGAGTCGCCCATTCATCTCATTAAAAAGGGGACTGAATCAGGGAGCCAGGCCAGGAGATTCCCGGGCAAAAAAGCACCATGAATCTCAGCACCGCTGTTTCAGCTGGCGCAGTGGGTCACCGCATGGGAAATCACACAGATCCTGGCTCCTTTTCAACAGGTGACTGGAACACCTGGGAGAGAGTCGACTGCTCAACCAAAAAAAAAAAAAAAAAAAATTCTCTGAGGCAGGGAGCCAGGTGATCAGGCTCGGCTGGTCTCACCCCCACAAAAAACAACAACAACAACAAAAAAAAACAGCAATTGGAAATGCTCAGGGTTGAGAGTTTCACAGTAAGCAAAGCTGAACCTGGGAAGGTCCAGTTCTGTGGGGAGGGACGTCCACCATTACCAAGGCAGTCCACCACTAAGGAGGTAATCCGCCATTGCTGAGGCAGCCTGCTGTTGCTGAGACAACCTGCCATTACAGAGGGAGTCCGCCATTAAAGAGGTGGGCCACCATTGCCGAGGCAGTTCTAATTACACCCATATAAGCAGGACTGCAGGAAAGTTCACATGGCAGCTGGGTGGAGCCCACAGCAGCTCAGCAAAGCCTCTCCAGGCAGACAGTGACTAGGCTGCATCCTTGCTGGGCAGGGCAGCCCTGCAAAAAAGGCAGCAGCACAACAGGAACTCATAAATAAAGCCCTAACTCCCTGGGACAGAACACCTGGGAAAAAAAAGAGAGGGTTATGAATTCTGCTGCAGCAGACTTAAATATACCTGCCCAGCAGCTCTGAATGAACAACGGAGCTGACAATTCAGCACTTGAGCTCCTGTAAAGTACACACTGTTTCCTCAAGCAGCTTCTGACCCCTGTATATCCAAAGAGTCACCTCACAAAGGAGGTGAGACTGACATCTGGCAGAGACCCAATCTGAAAGTCAACAACTACAAAGATGACAGGTGGATAAATCCACAAAGATGGGAAGAAACCAGTGCAAAAAGGATGAAAACACCTGAAAACAGAACACCTCTCCTCCTACAAGGGATCACAACTCCTCATCAGCAAGGGAACGAGGCTTGACGGAGAATGAGTGTGATGAAATGACAGAATCAGGCTTCAGAAGGTGAGTAATAAGAAACTTCTGTGAGCTAAAAGGACATGTTCTAACCCAATGCAAAGAAACTAAGAACCTTGAAAGAAGATTTAATGAAATGCTAATGAGAATGGACAACTTAGGAATATAAGTGAATTGATGGAGCTGAAAAACACAACATGAGAACTTCGTGAAGCATGCACAAGTTTCAACAGCCGAATTGACCAAGCAGAAGAAAGGATATCAGAGGTCGAAGATCAACTCAATGAAATAAAATGAGAAGGTAAGATTAGAGAAAAAAGGGTAAAAAAGAATGAACAAAGTCTCCAAGAAATATAGGAATATGTGAAAAGACCTAATCTACGTTTGATAGATGTACCTGAATGTGATGAAGAGAATGAATCCAAGCTGGAAAATACTCTTCAGGATATTATCCAGGAGAACTTTCCCAACCTAGCAAGGCAGGCCAACATTCAAATTCAGGAAATACAGAGAACACCACAAAGATATTCCTCAAGAAGAGCAACCCCAAGGCACATAATTGTCAGATTCAACAGGGTTGAAATGAAGGAGAAAATGCTAAGGGCAGCCAGAGAAAAAGGTCGGGTTACCCACAAAGGGAAGCCCATCAGACTCACAGCAGATCTCTCAGCAGAAACCCTACAAGCCAGAAGACAGTGGGGGCCAGTATTCAACATCCATAAAGAAAAGAACTTTCAACCCAGAATTTCATATCTGGCCAAACTAAGCTTCATAAGTGAAGGAAAAATGAAATCCTTTACGAACAAGCAAGTACTCAGAGATTTCATTACCATTGGGCCTGCTTTACAAGAGCTCCTGAAAGAGGCACTACACATAGAAAGGAACAACCAGTACCAGCCACTCCAAAAACATACCAAATGGTAAAAAGCATCAACACAATGAAGAATCTGCACCAACTAACGGGCAAAACATCCAGCTACCATCAAAATGGCAGTATCAAATTCACACATAACAATATTAACCCTAAATGTAAGTGGACTAAATGCCCCAATCAAAAGACACCAACTGGTAAATTGGATAAAAAGCCAAAACCCATCGGTGTGCTGTATCCAGGAAATGCATCTCACATGCAAGGATACTCAAAGGCTCAAAATAAAGGGATGGAGGAAGATTTACCAAGCAAATGGAGAGCAAAAAAAAGCAGAGGTTGCAATTCTCCTCTCTGATAAAATAGACTTTAAACCAACAAAGATCAAAAGAGACAAAGAAGGACATTACATAATGGTAAAAGGATCAGTGCAACAAGAAGAGCTAACAATCTTAAATATACACGCACCCAATACAGGAGCACCCAGATACATAAGGCAAGTTCTTAATGACTTACAAAGAGACTCAGATTCCCACACAATAATAGTGGAAGACTAACACTCCACTCAATATTAGACAGATCAACCAGACAGAAAATGAACAAGGATATCCAGGACTTAAACTCAGACCTGGAACAAGCAAACCTAATAGACATTTACAAAACTCTCCACCCCAAATCCACAGAATATACATTCTTCTCAGCACCACATCACACCTACTCTAAAATTGACCACATAATTGGAAGTAAATCACTCCTCGGCAAATGCAAAAGAACGGAAATCATAACAAACAGTCTCTCAGACCACAGTGCAATCAAGTTAGAACTCAGAATTCAGAAACTAACTCAGAACTGGACAGTTTCATGGAAACTGAACAACTGGCTCTTGAATGTTGACTGGATAAATGATGAAGGCAGAAATAAAAATGTTCTTCAAAACCAACAAGAACGAACACACAACATACCAGAATCTCTGGGACACGTTTAAAGCAGTGGCTAGAGGAAAATATATAGCGATAAGTGCCCACATGAGAAGCAAGGAGAGATCTAAAATTGACACTCTATCGTCAAAATTGAAAGAGCTAGAAGAGCAAGATCAAAACAACTCAAAACCTAGCAGAAGACAAGAAATAACTAAGATCAGAGCAGAACTGAAGGAGATAGAGACACAAAAAAATCCTTCAAAAAATCAATAAATCCAGGAGCTGCTTTTCCGAAAAGATCAACAAAATAGACAGACCACTAGCCAGATTAATAAAAAAGAAAAGAGAGAGTAACCAAATAGATGCAATAAAAAACGATAAAGGGGATATCACCACAGATTCCACAGAAATTGAAACCATCATCAGAGATTATTACAAACAACTCTATGCACATAAACTGGTAAACCTGGAAGAAATGGATAAATTCCTGGACACTTGCCTCCTCCCAATCCTAAACCAGGAAGAAGTCGAAACCCTGAATAGACCAATAACAAGGTCTGAAGTCAAGGCAGCAATTAATAGCCTATGATTCAAAAAAAGCCCAGGTCCAGATGGGTTCACAGCCGAATTCTATCAGACATAGAAAGAAGAGCTGGTACCATTCCTTCTGAAACTATTCCAAACAATCCAAAAAGAGAGAATCCTTCCAAAATCATTTTATGAGACCAACATCATCCTGATACCAAAACCCGGCAGAGACTCAACAAGAAAAGAAAACTTCAGGTCAATATCCATGATGAACATAAATGCAAAAATCTTCAATAAAATACTGGCAAGCCGATTGCAAAAGCACATCAAAAAGCTTATCGACCATGATTAAGTAGAATTCATCCCGGGGATGCAAGGGTGGTTCAACATACGCAAGTCTATAAACATAATTCACCACATAAACAGAACCAAAGACAAAAACCACATGATTATCTCAATTGATGCAGAGAAGGCCTTTGACAAAATTCAACAGCCCTTTATGCTAAAAACCCTCAATAAACTAGGTATTGATGGAACGTATCTCAAAATAATAAAAGCTATTTATGACAAACCAACAGCCAAAATCATACTGAATGGGCAAAAACTGGAAGCATTCCCTTTGAAATCTGGCACTAAACAAGGTTGCCCTCTCTCACCACTCCTATTCAATATAGTACTGGAAGTTCTAGCCAGAGCAATCGGACAAGAAAAAGAAATAAAGCATATCAAATAGGAAAGGAAGAAATCAAATTGTCTCTATTTGCAGATGACATGATTGTATGTTTAGAAGACCCCATCATCTCAGCCCCAAATCTCCTGAAACTGATAAGCAATTTAAGCAAAGTTTCAGGATACAAAATCAATGTGCAAAAATCACAAGCTTTCCTATACACCAATAACAGACTTAAAGAGAGCCAAATCAAGAACGAACTGCCCTTCACAATTGCTACAAAGAGAATAAAATACCTAGGAATACAACTAACAAGGAACGTAAAGGACTTCTTCAAGGAGAACTACAAACCACTTCTCAAGGAAATAAGAGAGGACACAAACAGATGGAGAAACATTCCATGTTCATGGTTAGGAAGAATCAATATCGTGAAAATGGCTATACTGCCCAAAGTAATTTACAGATTCAATGCTATCCCCATCAAGCTACCAATGACCTTCTTCACAGAACTGGAAAAAACCACCTTAAACTTCATATGGAACCAAAAGAGAGCCCACATAACCAAGTCAATTCTAAGCAAAAAGAACAAAGCGGGAGGTATCACACTACTGGGCTTCAAACTATACTACAAGGCTACAGTAATCAAAACAGCATGGTACTGGTACCAAAACAGAGATATACACCAATGGAATAGAACAGAGGCTTCAGAGGCAGCACAACATATCTGCAACCATCCAATCTTTGACAAACCTGACAAAAACAAGCAATGGGGAAAGGATTCCCTGTTTAATAAACGGTGTTGGGAAAACTGGCTAGCCATGTGCAGAAAGCAGAAACTGGACCCCTTCCTGACACCTTACACTAAAATTAACTCCAGATGGATTAAAGACTTAAACATAAGGCCTAACACCATAAAAACCCTAGAAGAAAATCTAGGCAAAACCATTCAGGACATAGGCGTAGGCAAGGACTTCATGACCAAAACACCAAAAGCATTGGCAACAAAAGCCAAAATAGACACATGGGACCTAATCAAATTCCACAGCCTCTGCACAGCAAAGGAAACAGTCATTAGAGTGAATCAGCAACCAACAGAATGGGAAAAACTTTTGCAGTCTACCCATCTGACAAAGGGCTGATATCCAGAATTTACAAAGAACTAAAACAGATTTACAAGAAAAAAACAAACAAGCCCATTCAAAAGTGGGCAAAGGATATGAACAGACACTTTACAAAGGAAGACATACATGAGGCCAACAAACATATGAAAAAATGCTCATCATCACTGGTCATTAGAGAAATGCAAATCAAAACTACATTGAGATACCATCTCACGCCAGTTAGAATGGTGATCATTAAAAACTCAGGAGACAACAGATGCTGGAGAGGATGTGGAGAAATAGGAACACTTTTACACTGTTGGTGGGAGTGTAAATTAGTTCAACCATTGTGGAAGACAGTATCGCGATTCCTCAAAGACCTAGAAATAGAAATTCCGTTTGACCCAGCAATCCCATTACTGGATATATATCCAAAGGATTATAAATCATTTTACTATAAGGACACATACACACGAATGTTCATTGCAGCACAGTTTACAATAGCAAAGACCTGGAACCAACCCAAATGCCCATCAATGATAGACTGGACAGGGAAAATGTAGCACATATACACCATGGAATACTATGCAGCCATAAGAAACGATGAGTTTGTGTGCTTTCTAGGGACATGGATGAGGCTGGAAACCATGATTCTCAGCAAACTGACACAAGAACAGAAAATCAAACATCACATGTTCTCACTCATAGGTGGGTGTTGAACAATGAGAACACATGGACACGGAGGAGAGCACTACACACTGGGGTCTGTTGGGGGGAAATAGGGGAGGGACAGTGAGGAGTGGGGAGTTGGGGAGAAATGGCATGGGGAGAAATGCCAGATATAGGTGATGGGGAGGAAGGCAGCAAATCACACTGCCATGTGTGTACCTATGCAACAATCTTGCATGTTCTTCACATGTACCCCAAAACCTAAAATGCAATAAAAAATAAAATATTTAAAAAAGATTATCACATAGCTAAAAAAAAATAAATAAATAAGTGTGCATATGAGAAAGCAGTGTGGAGTGATTCCTCTCTGCAAAATCTGTAATTGTTCTGATGGCCTATAGGCTAGAAAGAGCAAAGGGAAACTAAAGAGAAAAGTAAAAAAGACCCTGGAGGCCAGGTATGGTGGCTCATGCCTGTAATCCTAGCACTTTGGGAGGCCAAGATGGGTGGATCACCTGAGGTCAAGAGTTCACAACCAGCCTGGCCATCACAGTGAAACCCCATCTTTAAAAAAATAAATAAATAAAAAATTAAAAAGACCTTGGAAAGGGCAGGGGAGGATAGTTAAAATTCTCCCCTGGAAAAGGAAAGGCAGTGGCAGCAACAAGATAGTTCAAGGCCTTGTGCCGGGAACCTTGCGGGCAGAAAGGTGCAACACTTGTGTCAGCAGGAAAAAAGACCAGCAGCCCAAGGCAAGTCCTGCTCCAGCCAACAAAATCTTAAAAAAAAAAAGGGTTAAGGTATGTTGGAAAATGGAAAGAGGATGTGTGTAAAAGAGAGAGAAAGAACAGGAAAACAAAGAGAAAGAGAGGCACAGAAAGTAAGAGCATGTCTAAGTTTGTCAGTGAAAGTTGTAAAAATGTTAGAAGAAGGGATAAGGTATTTTGGAAGATGGAAAGAGGATGTGTGTGAAAGAAAGAGAGAAAGAGTGAAGGGAGGCAAAGAAAAAGAGAGGCACAGAAAGTAAGAAAAATGTTTAAAAAAAGATTAAAGTATGTTAAAAGATGGAAAGAAGATGTATGTAAAAGAGAAAAAAAAACTTGTTTTTCCAATTGACTAAAAATGTGGCTAAAGCTTTAAAAGTATACTCTTGTTGTGTATGTGGAGAGACCACTATGGGAGACCAGTGGCTCTGTGAAACACGCAAACTTGTGCCCACCAACCCAGTTCCTAATGTAACTTTTGGAAAAAGACCTAAGAGTAGCAACTTCTGGGTCTTAAAAACCTCCATTATTGGGCAGTACTGCCTAGCCAGAACAAGAAAAGTCATAACAGTCCTAGTGGGAAAACTAGACTGTTTAGAACAAAAACTGTACAATGAAACCAGTAAAACAACTGCTTGGTAAAGTTTAAACTGTACTAAAGTTAACCTCTTTCAAAAGTTTCCAAAAATGTCTCATGGGTTTATTGTATTCCATTTACATAATTAATCAAATTATTCAGTTATAAGTTGTTATGGAAATTCCCTCTTCCATAAAAAAACAGCACCTGGTAAGGCCTTTAACAGCAAACAAGGAGGAGGGACCCAAAGGGCCCTGGATGCCTCTTTTTAGCAGGAAGTAGTTACAGAAGAACAACCTCTGCCCTATTTCCCAAAAGATTTCTGGGTCCCGACTCCTTAAGGAAAAAGTGTAAGAGTAGATAGTTAGTCAGGTTCCAAGGTGCTTAAGGAAGCTGCTAATAAATTGGCAGCCCTAAAATTTGGATAAAAACACCTGGAGGATCTATAATTGCTATTATAATTATGTTATTAATCCATTCTGTTTCTCTTTGTGTAGTCTGCAAGTACAGATCCAGAAGCCTCCAAAAAATAGCTCACCAAGATAAAGCTGTACTTGCTTACTTTGCTTTGTGAAACAAAAAAAAAAAAGAGGGGGACAGGAAATATAGAACCCCACAAATACAATTTAACTTAGCATTATTAACTTAAAATTTTTTTAAGCTTGCCAAGGGGACAACAAATAACAGTGACTAAACTATACCTAAATAAACAATCCAAAGAAAAAAACTTAAGGCAATTAATCTGATGACAAGACCCATTAACGAAAAGTTCGAAAAAAGACAATGTAATAACATGGGGGAGAGGATTTGCTTGTGTCTCTTCAGGTACAAATCAACAACTGATGTGGAAACAATCAAGACATTTAAAGCATTATCATAAGTGGCAGTTATCACCATTGCATCTGCAGATGTTGGGCCATCATCAGAGAGAGAGCCAACACCACAAACAAACAATGATAGCAATGGTGATTTTAGATAAAAACAAAGGAAGATATGTTGGGAAAAGCAGCAAAGGAGAAAGGACTTGCAGAATGCCTACATAAATTGGTTATAAGTAACATATAAACAAGGAACAACAAACTATAGAGGGCTGCAGGAGGTCTCCGAGGAGGAAGGTCTCTCTGTGCCTCATGTTCCGGTGCAGGGTGACCTAGGCTCTGTTACCATAAACATTGTGCTCAAGGACATGAAACCCCTTCATAGCACTGTGACATAGCCAGACTTGTAGGCTCCTTGTAAGGTCCATGTACCACCAGCTGTACATAGATAATAAGCTAAAGATAACCACATGTTCTTGTTTTGTGAAACTCCCAAACCACCATTGTTATCAGTCCTTAGGATGACTCACAAGTTCTGGCTCACTGATTTACTTCCGGCTCACTGATTCACTCCACCATCACTCCACCCCTACCCTATAGATCAAAGTGATTGCAATCAATAAATAGTGTGGATGATCAGAGCTTGGGGACTTCACTGTCTCCTCCAGTAATGAGTGATGGCCCCCAGGTACCACTTTCTCTCTTAATCTGTCTTTTTCTCATTCCTTTATTGCCACCGAACTTGGGGTACCCATGGGTGTGATGTGGGGCTGGTTTCTACAGCTGGTGATGGTCTTTCCTTTCCATATTTAGTACTTCTTTTAGTAGCTCTTGTAAGGTAGCTCTGGAGGTAACAAATTCCTTCAGCATTTGCTTTTCTGAAAAGGATCTTATTTTTTCCTTCATTTATGAAGCTTACTTAGCTGGATATATAGTTCTTGGTTGGAATTTCTTGATTTTAAGAATGTTGACACCAGGCATGGTGGCTCATACCTGTAATCCCAGCACTTTGGGAGGCTGAGGCAGCTGGATCACCTGAGGTCAAGAGTTCAAGAGCAGCCTGACCAACATGGAGAAACCCCACTTAACTAAAAATACAAAAAATTAGCTGGGCATGGTGGTGCATGCCTGTAATCCCAGCTACTCGGGATGCTGAGTCAAGAGAATTGCTTGAACCTGGGAGGCGGAGGTTGGGGTGAGCCAAGATCATGCCATTGCACTCCAGCCTGGACAACTAGTGTAAAACTCCATCTCAAAAAAAAAAAAAAAAAAAGAAAGAAAGAAAGAAAGAAAAGAAAAGAAAAAGAAAAGAATGTTGAGTATAGGCCTAAAATCTCTTCTGGATTTTAGGATTTCAGTTGAGAGATCTGCTGTTAGTCTGATAGACTTCCCTTTGTAGATGACTTGTCCATTCTTTCTAGGTGCCTTTAACTTATTTTTTCATTTCAACCTTGGAAAATATGATGTATGTGTGTCTTATGGATGATCTGGTGAAGTATTTTGTGAGGGTTCTCTGCATTGTTTGAATTTGAATGTTGGCGTATCTAGCTAGCTAGATTGGGGAAGTTTTCATGGATCATATGCTAAAATACATTTTCCAAGTTGATTCCATTCTCCCTATCTCTTTCAGGAATACAAATGAGTTTTAGATTTGGTCCAATTACATAATCCTATATTTCTCAAAGATTTTGTTCATTCCTTTTTCTTCTTTTTTAAAAAATTCTTGTCTGACTGTCTTATTTCAGAAAGTCAGTCTTTAAGCTCTGAGATTTTTTTCCTCTGCTTAGCCTATTCTGCTGTTAATACTTGCAATTGCATTATGAAATTTCCATAGTATGTTTTTCAGTGATATCAGGTTGGATTATATTCTTTTCTGTACTGGCTATTATGTCTGTCAGATCCTGTATTATTTTATTGTGATTCTTAGCTTCTTTAGATTGTGTTTCAATGTTCTTCTAAATCTTGATGACCTTCATTCCTATCTATATTCTGAATTCTATTTTTGTCATTTCAGCCATCTCAGATTGTGTTTCAATGTTCTTCTAAATCTTGACGACCTTCCTTCCTATCTATATTCTGAATTCTATTTTTGTCATTTCAGCCATCTCAACTTGGTTAAGAACTCTTTGCTGCAGAACTAGTGTAATCGTTTGGAGAAAAAAAGGCACTTTGGCTTTTTGAGTCTTCTGAGTTCTTGTGGTGGTTCTTTCTCAACTTTGTAGACTGATGTTCTTTCAACCTTTAAAGTTGCTGTCTTGTGGATTTTTTTTCTTTTATTCTATTTGATGACCTTGGGGATTTGATTATAGTATGCAGTGCATTCAGTTGACTGGCTTCATTACTGGAAGATTTTAGGGTGCCAAGGAAAACTTGGGACTCCTGGACTGTACACTGTATCTCTGGGGTACTGGTATCAGGCCCCAGCTTTGATCTCTGGCTCCTTGAGGTAAAGAACGGTCTGCGTTAGAGGGGCTGAGGTGTTCCCAGATGCTGGTCACAACATTCCAATGGTTGGGACCAGCCAAAGCATTTTGCAGGGTAATGGCAGTGGGATTGTCCTTGATTGCATATGCTGGCAATAGTGGCAGTTAGCAACAGTAGGTTGCTTGCTTGTTGGCAGTGGCAGGGTGGTAGCAGGCGTGGGGGTACTGGCCTTCATGTGGGCTTTTGCAGCCACAGTGGTGGCAATAGGGCTCATGGGGTAGGGGACCCTGCTGGGGACTGTGCAGTATTTGTGACAGCAGTGATGTTAACATGGGGATGGGGTGCTGGTGGTTGTAGTACTCTGCACACCTTCTGTGTGCATTTATGGTGGCACTGGTGGCTGCTCAGGGCTGGAGGTGTGTTAGCTGTTTTTTGTGCCTAGTTTTGTGTTGGTAGCCTCAATGCAGGGGCAGGGCACTGGTGGGGGTGGGGCTGGTGGGTTCCATGCCTGCCAATGGTCCTATGACAGTGGTGGTGCAGGGGTAGGAGTGGGTGAAGTGCACTCACATCAGCAGCAGTGGCATGGCACACCCATGCACTAGTGGGGAAGGAAAGGAAAGACCAAGTCAGCCCATGCACACATGTGCAGGCAAAGTGATTGAGTGGTGGGGGTGGGCAAGTACCTGCAGGCAAAGTGGTATGTGGGAGTCTGCAGTTGAGGGGTGGTACAGGTCAGCTTGTGTGTCCACTGAAGCTACTTTGCTGGAGCACTCTGCTGTCAGATGTGGTTTGCCAGTGCTGGAGCTATGTTGTGGCACCCGAGGAGGTACCTGGGGGCTACACTGCAAGCAGGTATGGCTAGGCTAGGGCCCTAGGAGAGGCCAGCAGTTGAAGGGGTGCTCTGGTCGAACCAGCCCCATCTCACAAGCAAGACTGACCTTCAAAGTTCAGGCCAACAGTTCCCCTAGGGCTAAAATTTCCTATGGGAGCAAGTCAAGCCTAGGTGGATGGGTGCCCCTGGCCATACTCCACTACAGATACTCTCACATCAAACCCTCTAGGCTCTGTACTGGCTGGAGCTCTGCCTCTACTACTTCCCTAGGCAGCTTTCCCTTCCAGTCCAAGTTTTTTGGTGGGTCAAGGGATGTCCTGCTGGGATGCCAGAGGCCTGTGGTGAGAGCAGGTTGCTCCCTGCTTATTCAACTCATCTCCTCTGCAGGAGTTGTTAGGGGCCAGGAATTAGTCCTGATGCACAGTAGCTTGGTGCAGGGTTCCTAGCTTCATCCCTCTTTTGTCTTCCTCTTTGTCTTCCCCCCCATACACTCTCAATGCTTACCCTCTGAAGATCTGCTACAAGTGTACCAGTCTTCTTGACGTTCTGGTCTGTCAGTGGGAGATGTTCCTCCTGGCTGCATCTAGATAGCAATCTTGGAGCAGGAATCTTTGTGCCTCCAATGGGCTAGTTTCCTCACCTTTTAATCCTCATAATAGTGATTTTTTTCTTTGCTTTTCTTTCTAAAATATTTCTGCTTTGGTGGGGCACTGTTTTTCCCTTTAATCCTCTTCCCTTCTTTCCTTTGTGTAAGTCAAATGAACCTCCCATTTATCCTAAACAACCTCAGAGAGAGCCTAGTTTTTTCCTTTTGTTGTTGTTCAACTATTTTAGTAAAATGAGAATAAACACAGCACATGCACTGCTAGCATCTAAAACTAATACAATAAGCAATTACTAAACTTACAGTGACTAGAGGTTCAATGGTTACATTCAGCAATTCTATTCTTTATTTACTGAAAATATTGCTGGATAATAAAATCGAATGTGAAAGTCACTGATTATGACAATACATAAAAATAACCACATGTGAGGATTGCAAATATGCCAGACAATCACTGAAAACTGAACAAAACAAAACACATAAGAGATTTTCAGGTGTATTGTGCCTTGATCTAAAACGTGTAAGTAGGTGCCTTGACAGTATTGAGGTTAACAAACAAAACTCAGAGAACCTTTGTGGATGTGGACACTTTACATCAGTGTTTAGAAGTGTTTCATTAATATTTTATGGCAAGTATATCAAAACCTTGGCATGTTTTAATTTCAAGTTGACAATTTTATCTTAAATTTTGTCAGAAAATTATAGCTATATTGCCAATGCTGCATCTGCTCAATTTGACTCATGTTTAATAAGACTTAACATTAAAAGCTCACACTGCCCTGAAATATACTATTTCACATATGGCGACATGCAATATTCAAGTGCCAGTGTTTTTTGTACTGTCTTTTGGTCAACTTTCTTTAAACTTTCAAAGAATTGTTTTTATGCTTAGAAAAATAAATATTTGTCAAAAATGTTTAATAGATATTACACAACTAGCAGCAAAAAGTATCTAAAATCTTGTGTGCACATAGTTTTCTTCTCAACTATTATTCTATGGTCCCAAATTAAATTTTAGAATCTACTTCTTGACAGGCTGCATTCAACAATCTCCAAGAGACAAAATAAGATTGGAAGTTTGAGGACATGCACACAATATATACATATATATATATATATATATATATATATATGTATGTATATATGTATGTATGTATATATATATGTATGTATATATATATGTAATTCTCTGAATGTGCAGTAAAATAAGTACTTTGTAAAACATTATGGGTAAAGTGTATAGGAGACTAAACCTATACTAAATGAAATAGCACCATAACAAGATACCTCAATACTGTCAAGTGCACCTACTTACAAGTTTTAGATCAAGGCACAATACAACCTGAAAATCTTTAAAAGAAACAAAAACTTCCCAGGGACCCCTTTTCCTCTCTATCTGCCTATAACAACTATAACATTTTCCCCTATGGAGATGTCACCCCAACTGCTGTTAGGTGGTTTTGGGTGATGACTCTTTGTGACTGCTTCCTGCTGAAAAGGGGCATTGAATGGGGATTAGCAGCCAGAGCTCCTCCTGGGGTCAATCTAAGGGTCCTCAGAAGAATAGCATGTCCATGCATGGTTCAGTTTGTAGCACCAATTGGAGTTTGATTGCTTCCAGGCTAGAGAAAACAATTTGAGCTATAGTATTGAGTATACAGGTTCCAAATATTAATACAAGATATATAAGCAAGAGAGGGCTTAATAAAGGGTTAATCAATTTCATAAAATACAATGGAATTCATTAAAGAGGGATTGTAGCCATCCAGGGCTTAAACCTGCATTTTCACTGAGCCTGTCAATAATTTTGATTTGATCTTCAAGTACCTGTAGATTTTCCTCTACTTTACTAAAGGTGTTAATCCACAAGCAGCATGTTTCATTTAAAAGTGCACAGGTACCTCCTACTTTGGCTGTAAGGACATCTAAGGCCCATCTATTCTGTGCTACTACTGAGGCTAGTCTATGGATTGTTGTACTTCTATGACTCCTACTGTTGCCTTCCATCCTTGTTGTATCATAATGGCAAGGAGAGGAATACAAACAAACCAGAAGAGGCCTTTCTTTGCTTATAGAATTCCCCATTCATGGTCTTTCTAAAATGGGACTGTTATGTGCGTGCCCTCTCCAATCTTCTCTTTTGGTTTAATCTCCCCATAAGGGCATGGAAATGATAGATCTCTTTGTTTGGCGTGTTCAAGATAGTGCACTTTCTAAAAAGGAATCTAGGTTAGGGATGTCTCCAGATGGTGTGGCCATGTCAGTGGAATTTAAAAATAATAGGTTGGAGACCACTGCTACTATAGTGTGAGTTCCTTAGTGTTATTGAACTGAGCAAACTACTGAGGACAGACCTAGCAATTAGTCTTACTACAAATGGGCCATGGCTGATATTGTAGGAGCTAAAGGGTGTGATGTATCACTAAACCCAATAAAAAGTCCTAGCAGACTTAGTTGAAGAATTTCCCTTTGGGGGGAGTCTATGAAGTTTCTTGGTTTTATTTTTCCAAACAAAAAACCCTCTGGGTTATGGGCACCCTACCCACTTTAATTACCTGGTAGAATTTGTAGGATAATTGCCCAGAACTAGCATATTCATCCAGATTTTTATGTTACCCATCTCTTTTTGTTTCTTCCAAGCTACAGGAGATTGCCAGTTGATTCACAGCAATAAGCAGGGTTAGTCTAAAATGTAGACAAAAAGCTCAAAAAAAATTAATGAGACTAGGATTTAATGACAAATGTATAAGCTTTGGAGCACAATTTCTTTCTCCAGTCCTCATTTTTGGTAAAAACAAATTATGATAGGATTGTGTGTGTTGTTCATAGAATAAACTTTAGTCTTATACTTGGCCTGATCATTTGCATAAAGTGCAGCAAGAATGGTTATTTCTACATAGGTCTTTTGGACTGGCTTTGATGGAACTCTGTTCCACAAGGAATCTCAGATAAGACCTTTAAAGCCAAGCTCAGTCATGGGTTTGTATCCTCAAATACCTCTGAGTTGGGTGATCCTCTCCTTTTGAGGTCCTAAGATAAACTTGGAGCTCCTGGACCTGTTAGAAAGTAACCTTCTTTACTGACCACAGGTTAGAAACCCTGTGCAGGGACTGTGTAGACAGCATATGAGGCCAGTTCTCCCCAAGGGTGTTTTATTGGCTCTGCATGTTGAGCTTGATGCCTTAAAGGGAAACACACCCTTTCAGTCAAAGCCTTGGTAAAATAACCAGTTTTTCCAATTGTGTCCTGTTGAAAAAGAAAAATGGATCCTTATTTCACTGATGCAAACAACTATATTGCCATAAGTTAAGAGTACTCACAAATAGTTTCCAAATTCTAGAGGAACCAGGCAGAGAAAAACAAACACGCTCCAAATTTTGTTCACAGGAATATACCTTACTCAATTATTAAAGGCTATAAATAGTTCAAAATAAATTTCCTTGACTCTGAAAAACAAAGCAAGGATCAGCAATTTTGCAAGCAAAAGTCAAGAAGCTTGTCTTAACTTATAGGTGCAGTCCATTTAATTAATTCTTGTTTTGCTTGATATTTGTGAATATGTCAGTTCTTTATGAGTCCTGTACATTCTTTCTCTATTCCATTAAAAACCTGCATTTCAGAACATCTTAAAGTCCTTAGTATAGTTTCATTATAAACTGTAAAAGACCATATAAAATCCTTTTGAGTTTAGTCAATGTTTATATATTTTGCAAGATTAATATTTACAATCTTCCATAACTTTCTTAAACCTCTAGCTCTGTGTTATGAAATTTAACATAATATGTTATCCCAGGGGAAAATTTACATTTCCATGCTTTCTTATAATCTTTTACTAAGAAACCTCCACATTTTACTGTTTTTATGTGCCTTGCATGTAAAACTGTTTGGTGATCTCAAATACATGGTGCACAGTTAACTTTTAACAACTTTTCTTTTTGGTGAAAAACCTGGTTGGTAGGCAATTTTAATTATATACCAGATGTGATGTCGATCCTAGGACCCAGACAGAAGTGCAGATAAAGTCTGACTTTTCAGCATCTAGCACCATGTGTCCCAGGCCTTACCTATCTGTAAAGTGGGCAGTGTACAACCTTGGAACATTTAGCAAACCTAGTATCTAAGTTGTATGATTTAGACCAACTATTTGCATTTTGACAACACTTGCATTTTACCAATAATCCTCAAGATGTTGTATTTCTTAAATTTATGTGAACTAAAAAATATTTGATTTAAAGCACTTATTTTTCTTTAAGCCAATTAATTAGAGCTCTTTTTATGGACATTACACACAACACATGTACAGCAACATGAACAGACAAAGTTTAGCACTTGTAAGATTATTTATTAGCCAGTTTCTTTTCTTTTTTTTTTTTGAAAAAGAGAGAAAAGGAGAAAGAAAGAAACAGCAAAAGAAAGATAAAAAAGAAAAAGAAAGGAAGAGATTTTAGAAAAAGAGAGAAAAGGAGAAAGAAAGAAACAGCAAAAGAAAGAAAAAAGAATGAAAGAGAAAGAAAGAGGAAGAGATTTTAGAAAAAGAGAAAAGGAGAAAGAAAGAAACAGCAAAAGAAAGAATAAAAAAAGAATGAAAGAGAGAAAGAAAGAGGAAGAGAAAGAGGG
>PVKP010035244.1:0-23475 GCA_004027715.1 Plecturocebus donacophilus | reverse complement strand
GACAGTACCAGGAACTCTCATTCATTGCTGATGGGAATGAAACATGGTACAGCCACTTTGGAAGACAGTTTGTCAGTTTCTTAAAAAACTGTTCATGTTAAAAAATGCTCATCATCACTGGTCGTTAGAGAAATGCAAATCAAAACTGCATTCAGACACCATCTCACCACAGTTAGAATGGCAATCATTAAAAAATCTGTAGACAACAGATGCTAGAGAGGATGTGGAGAAATAGGAACACTTTGATTCTGTTGGTGGGAGTGTAAGTTAATTCAATCATTGTGGAAGACAATGTGGCGATTCCTCAAGGAACTAGAAATAGAAATTCCATTTGACCCAGCAATCCCATTACTGGGTATATTTCCAAAGGATTGTAAATCATTCTATTATAAGGACACATGCACATGAATGTTCATTGCAGCACTGTTTACAATAGCAAAGACCTGGAACCAACCCAAATGCCCATCGATGATAGACTGGACAGGGAAAATGTGGCACATATACACCATGGAATACTATGTAGCCACAAAAAACGACGAGTTCATGTCCTTTGTAGGATGAACCTGGAAACCATCATTCTCAGCAAACTGACACAAGAACAGAAAATCAAACACCACACGTTCTCACTCATAGGTGGGTACTGAACAATGAGAACACATGGACACAGGGAGGGTAGCATCACACACTGGGGTCTGTCGGCGGGGGGACTAGAGGTGGGGCAGTGGGATGTGGGGAGTTGGGGAGGGATAACATGGGGAGAAATGCCAGATACAGGTGACGGGGAGAAAGGCAGCAAACCACATTGCCATGTATGTACCTATGCAACAATCTTGCATGTTCTTCACATGTACCCCAAAACCTAAAATGCAATTAAAAAAAAAAATATATATATATATATATATATATATATAGACCTGTTCATGTTCTTATCATATGACCCCACAATGACCCTTTCTGGTATTTACCCAAATGAGATGAGAACTTATATCCACACAAAAACCTGCACATGAATGTTTATAGCAGCTTTACCCATAATTTGCCAAAAAATGGAAGCAAATAAGATGTTCTTCAATATGTGAATGGATAAACAAACTGTGGAATATTAACCCAAAAAATAGATTATTAAAAATGATAAAAATAGTGATAAAAACAAATTAATATCAAGTAACACAAAAACATGGAGGAAACTTAAGTGCATATTACTAACTAAAAGAAGCCAATCTGAAAAGTCTACTTACTGTATGACTCCAACTATATGACATTCCTGAGAAGGCAAAACTATAGACTGTAAAAAGATCAGTGGTTGCCAAAGATTTGGTGAAGTGAAAAGGGATGGATAGGTTATGCACAGATTTTTAGAGTGGTAAAACTATTCTGCATGATGTTATATTGGTGAATACATGACATTATGCATTGGTAAAACCCATAGAATTATACAACACAAACAATGAACCTTAATATACATTGTGAACTTCAGTTAACAGTAATGTATCAGTATTGGTTCATTAGTTATAACAAACGTACCACACCAATGTAAGATGTTAGTTACAGGAAAAACTGTTGTGTGAGGGAGAGGGTATATGGGAATTCTCTGTACTATCTGTTAAACTTTTTTTTTTAATAATTTTTTTTTTTGAGATAGAGTCTCACTCTGTGGCCCAGGCTGGAGTACAGTGGTGCGATCTCGGCTCACTGCAACTTCTGCCTTCTGGGTTCAAGCAATTCCCATGGCTCAGCCTCCCGAGTCACTGGGATTACAAGTGCAGGCCACTACGCCCAGCTAATTTTTGTATTTTTAGTACAGATAGGGTTTCTCCATGTTGCCCAGGCTGGTCTCGAACTGTTGACCTCAGGCAATCCACCTGTCTCGTCCTCTCAAAGTGCTAGGATCACAAGCAGGAGCCAGCGCGCCTGGCCTAAATAAATTTTTAAAGGTGCCCAACCTCATCGGTCATGATGGAAATACAAATTAAGCTATAAAGAAATGCCACTAAACACCTGCCATGGGAACTAATATTAAAAAGACAGTATCAAATGTTGGCCAAGATTCATTCATCTACTGAAGCCAGAATCTCACACAAGTGCTGGTGGGAATAAAAACTTTATAATTAACAGTTGAGTATTAGTTAATGAAGATAAACATATCAGCACCTTATGACTCGGGAGTTCCATTCCTAAATATATGCCCAACAGAAATGTGTTCACATGAATGCCAAGAAGACATATGCAAGAATACTCACAGCAACATTATTTGTAAGAGCCTGAGTCTAATTTGCAAACTGAGAAGAGTAATAATTTCCACCCAGGATTGTGGTGAGGATTAAATATCATTGATACGAAGTACTCAGTGCCCCATCTGGCATGTGATATGTCCCTAGTGAGTGGAAGCTAGTGTTTATTATTATTTGTGGCCTGCATCAATCAGGTTCTCAGTTGCAAAAAACAAAGACAAAGACAAAAAAAAGAAATTTACTCTGACTTGCTGCAGCAAAAGAAGGCATTTATTAATAGGATATTAAGCTGGTCTCCAAATCTGTAAGAAAAACGGAGAACCATGCTCAAAAAGTAGTCAGGAAACTAGGAGGCTAGGTGGCAAAACACACCCCAGGTGGGGCCACTGAAATAGCTGGATTAGGTCACTTATTCTGGCACAGATGCTCCTAGAGACCTTCACTGAGCTTTCAGCTTACCCACTGCTCCTGCATGAATCACATGTGACCATTGAATTTCTCATGTGGCCCTTGTCTCTGTGAGACTCTTAAAACTCAAAGTTCAAGGTGGGAGTATCCGGTTGGCCAGGCACAGGTCACATAAGGCCAAGAGAAAGAAAAGGGAATGTCTGGCCACTTAGCACTCTGAAGTGGGAGACAGGACTGTGCCTGTCACCAACAAAAGATTCCTGAAAAACAGGAGTTTGGAGGCTGGGAGCCACAAAACAACACACAACTATTACAAATTCCAGCAGAAATCTAGAATATCTTGGTTCTATGTTTCACTTGATTCCCTTCGTTCTGTATGAAGGAACAAAGTAACAAGTAATATCTGATTATTTAGAGATGGTTCCTGCTCTCAAGGGGATTATGGTCTAATCAGAGAAACAGACACATAGATGGTCTAACTCCCTGAATCCTTCACCTCAGTCTTCCAAGTAGCTGGGACTACAGGCATATGGCTAATTTTTTATTTTCTTTGTAGGTACAGGGTCTCACTATGTTGCCCCAGGGTGGTCTTGAACTCCTGGGCTCAGACAATTCTCTGCTTTGGCATCTCAGAGTGCTGGGATCACAGGCATGAGCCACCACATCCAGTCAACATCCCTTTTCCTGCTTGGAGTTGTCCCAGCTTACACTTGGCTGTCTGCTGTGCAGGATCCAGGAGGCGAGAGCAGCAGGACATACACATAAACTTAGGAAGGGTTACCTATGACTTCCACAGTCAGAGAGGGCCAGGAGATGGGAAGGAGAGGCCCATGAAGCGGGCATCAACAGGATGCAAGCAAGGGGTGCCAGGTTAAGGAACACCCAGGTTTGAAGTCCCAGCTGTACTTGTGTATGTAACCCAAAGCAAGTCAGATTTAACCTCTCTGAGCCTCAGTTTCTACATCTGCAGAATGGGGATTAGGATGAACCGCTCTTCATCCTACTTCACAGGTTTGTTGTTTCCACTACGTTGGTGATGATGATGATGATCCATTGCTACCATATAAGTAAGGCTTAGTTTAGGCACCATGCTAAGCACTTTCAATGAATTGTCATAGGTAGTTTGTTATTATTTCCATTTTACAAGTGAAGAAAACAAATATTAGATAGGTTAAATAACTTTTACAGTCACACAGCTAGTACATGGTAGAGGCAGGATTTGAACCAGGAATATCTGATTCTAAATCTCAATGTCAGTGCAATGTCAGTTGGTTCTAGTCCCACCCTCCATTCGCAGTGAGCAACTGGTTAATCACAAATCCCCCTAGTTGCGGCCAGGGCACCAGGATCAGCCAACACTCATAGCCTGGCAACTAAAGCCAAGAGATTGCTCTGGGGTTGATTCCTTAGGTGGAAATGTAGAAATGGCAGGCACTTAAGACTTCCCTGAGTGCTTTTTACCTCATACCTATCATCTTTACCATCGGGCAGCATCCATGATCCCCATCGTCTCAGTACGGCAACCCGTAAGGAGGGACACCAGAGGATCTCTGGAGTGGAGCAGCACCAGGGAACAGGAAAGAGCTGAGTGTGTGTCACTGAGAAGCTAAGCCAACATTTGACACAGATGCCAGGTCCCACCCACTATTCCAGGTTGCCCATATTTTTTCTTGGATGCAAGGTGTGTAGAGGGGCACTGAAGAAAGATCTTTGAGTAAAAAGACTGAACAGAGATTGGTATTTTTGTCTTCTCTATTGGAGACAGATGGACTACATGGGTTGTCACTTTGTCCCTTGGATGCCTGGAAATAACGGACACCCAATTCACTCACTATCCACTCTTGGGTGACTAATTACCCTATTGTTTCAGGCCAACCTGTGTGCATTCAGGAACAAATCTGGTCATGGACAGCCAACTGCGGCTCAGAAGGGCTAGGAAATCCCCCACCTGAAAGTGTCTCTCTAGCCATCTGGTCACAGCAGCAAAATCCCTCTGGTAGTTGTTCAGTCCTGGAGTTTAAAAGCCTTTCCAATGTACAGAGTCCTCTGGGGGAGGGAAAAAAAAAAAAAAAAAGAAAGAAAAGCAATACCATTAGGGTTTTTCATTACACCAGAAGCTTTCAGACATTCTAGGTTCATGTTGTCCTTGGTATCTCAGGAGTTTTTTTTTTTTTTTTTTTAAAGATGCCCTTAAGCCAAAAGAAATACCTAACAATTCCATTTATCAAGAAGTTAGGTATAAGCAACTTAATAAGTGTATCCTTATTACAAAAATAATATACATAATCCTTAAGGATTATCATATGTTCAAATGAGACCACAGGTTTGGAAACACCTTGTAAACAGTATTAATCTTTAGCTTTCGCTTGAATTTGAACTTGATATAGATGCTGGGTATTGCAGCTAATATGCTTCCTTCTCATCACAGGCTATGGGAGAGACCCTTTCCCACGAATACTCTGTACTCCTAGCACCTTGCCACTGCAGAGGAAATATGGCTGATTCCAAACAATGCTCAAAGCTTATTTTGTTTCCTTTAGATAACACCTTGCTGGTTACTGATCATGCCTGTTGATGAATTCCAAAAGAGCAGTTGTTATCTCAAAGCCAAGCAAGGTCATGGAGGGCAGGAAGAGCACAACCCTGAATGCAGAACAAGCACCACCAGAAACCTTACAAACAACTTCATAAATCCTGCACTGGGCTTCCTTCTTGACCACACAGGCTTCCTATCAAATATGAATGAAAAGGAGGTGGACTGTATTACAAAATTAATAATGTAAGATGATGGCTGCCAAAGCCATTATCATAATTGCTTTTGCACGCATTTTCTTGAAAGCAATTTCACATTTGTCAGGAGCTAGAAATGAAGGCTCTTCCTTTGATACTTGTATGCACAGGCACAAAATAGAGTTGAACTTTGCTGCACACAATAAATGTGTTCTGAAAATATGTGTCTAAAGTCTAATAATTAGACTTTTATCTTGCCCATGTTAAACACAGAAAAGAATGTCTTCTTTAATGGGAATGGGAACAATCTCCCACTCTTTTGCCCCATTTCTTAGGTTAGATATTCATAGATAATTGCCTAAAGTACTTAGGTCATGTAGAATTTCAAATCAAAGGAAACATTACATGATCTTTATAGTCAATATAGGATTTTTGTAGTTGCAGAGGTACTGGAAAGGGGGAGTAGATGCAGACCATACAGGGTATATAGTTCCAAACTGCATTATGACACTGAAAAATCTGCTCATTAGATTTACAATTAGGCTAATTGCAGGATTCCAGGGTAAAGGAGAGAGCTGAGAGCCTGACCCAGGAGAGCAAAAGGGGCATGAATGAACGAACAGTTTCCTGTGAGCACAGGATAGTCTCAGAGCATGAACTTCTAGTGGCACTTCAAAAGGACAATCAGAGTGTTATCTGAGTTAAGAGATGACAGAAACTCTCTAGTGCTCCTTGTAACAGATTCCAGGTCACAGAAGAGAAACCAGAACTCTGTCTCCCCAGGATCTGAAGTCAGGCACATCAGGGTTTGAATTCCATGTGTCTCCGGGCAAGTCGCTTTCTATCTTTGTGCCTCAGTTTTCACATCTGTAAATTGGGGTCAATAATACCTTACAAGGCATTATGTTCCAATGCAGTAATGTAGAAAGTAGAGCTTCACAACAGTGAAACATTTATGGGAATACTTATTTTCCTTCCTGGCTCTAGGCCCAAGAGGCCACAGGTTAGTGAGCTGCCTCTGGCCAGTGATCCTTGTACTCTCTGCTGTCAGACATTCCCTTACTCAGTGGTTCTCAAATTTTGGTATGTACCTGAATCCCCTGGAGAGTAGATAAAGAATTGAGGCCTCAGCTCATTGATATAGGAGAGAGAGGCTCGGCCTGTCTGTTTTCACCAAATTCCCCAGATGAGTCTAATACAGGCCAACAAAACAGAACAGTGATATGGTTTGGCTCTGTGTCCCCACTCAAATCTCACCTTGAATTGTAATAATCCCCACGTGTCAAGGGTGGGACAAGGTAGAGATAATTGAATCATGGGGGTGGTTTTCCCCATGCTGTTCTCGTGATAGTGAGTGAGTTCTCATGAGATCTGATGGTTTTTTAAGGGGCTTTCCCCTTTTTATCTCATTCTCTCTCCTACCACCCTGTGAAGAGGTACCTTCTGCCATGATTGTAAGTTTCTGGAGGCCCCCCAAGTCATGCAGAACTGTGAATCAGTTAAAAACCTCTTTTCTTTATAAATTACCCACACTTGGGCAGTTCTTCATAGCAGCATAAGAATGGACTAATACACTGTCCAAATGTGTTTATAGCCCAGGAAAACTTTCAGCAAGAGAAGAATCTTACATAGATCTGTTATCCAAGTTAGTTCAGGGATTCTTAATCTTGGCTGTACACTGTACTCACCCAGGGAGTTTTTTGTGCTACTGAGGCCCAGGACCCACCACCAAAGAACCTAATATAATAGGTCTGGGGTGTAGCTGAGCATCTGGTTTTCTGAGAACTCCCAAGATGCTCTAACATGCAGCAAAGTGTGAGAAGCCTTTAGTTAGATCCAAGTGAGGTCCCCAGTGGCCTCTCCTTACTCCTCCCAGCTCTTCATTTCTGTTCCCCAACGTGGGCCGAGTCATTACAACCAAACCCAAAGGGCTTCAAGACAGTGTACAAACCAACCGACTCCAGTGTTAGTCCAAAGTGTCCTGCCAAGCTGCTTCAACTCAGAACATTGTTTAGCTCCAGATGAGTAGGGCCAGCAGCATGGAAATGAGCATAGCATGTCTGCAACATATTCTGGGCAGTCTGCCTCCAGCATTGTACTCCAATCCCCTAGGGTCTAGCAGTCAGTGACTGTCCTCCTACTGGAATGCAGACTGAAAGAGGGTAGGCCTTTCGTCCGTTTTGTTCAGAACCATAACTCCAATATGTAGAATAATATCGGGCACTTAGTAGATGTACAATAAGTATTCATTGAATAAATGAATGGATGAGTGAATGTAAGAAGAAGTTAGTTATGGGATTGTAATTTTTATAGAAATGCTTATATTTCTATGACGGTATTTTTATAAAGATCAAAAAACTCTAAAACCCCCAAGAGATAGAATGTCAGGCACCTAATAGGTGGCTGGCCAGGGAGATTCCTTAGGGCTGGGAAACCTCAACAGTTCTCAATTCATACTAGGTATGATATACACAGGGACTGTACCTACACCATCTGGGTCAAGTTAGTCAAACTGTGTTCTTCAGAGCCCTGTGGCTTCCACCAAGATATCTGAAGGGTCTCCAGGGAGAGAAGGGTCTTTGTGGAGAGGGTGGGTTGAATGGGCAGGATACCCTGCTCCCTAAAACTAGCATCAACTGAGAGCACTTCATGGTTATCCATTATATATATTCCATGTCCAGGTATTTCCAGTGAAAAAAAATGGATTTTGAATTCTTAAAAAATTAGTTTGAAACAACGCTGACTAGATCCTTTTGCTAAACAAATAAATCTTTATACTTCCTTTATCAAGGGAGAGGGCTTGTCTCCAGCTGGTGGGAAGAAGAGGAGCTGACACCAAGGGTATCATCCAGAAGCACCCTTCCCTTTGGTGCGAAATATCCCCTCAGAGTCTATGCAGCCCATGAAGGGAAGGACCTGTGACCTCTCTCCATCCACTCCAGAATCCTGCAGCCTCATCAGTTCCTGCTCTTGTCAATCTAGATACGAAGCTTTGGGAATAAGAAACAGGATGTCATCATTCCTCAGCTCAAAAGGAAAATTGCCCGAAGCTTAGCCATTAAAAATGAAAGTCATGAAAGAAATGCCCACCCAGCCCTGCAGAAAGCTCTTAGCCCATAGAGGTCTTGCAATGTGCATTCTTGCAGTCTTGCATTCTTGTTTGCCCTGGGATGACAGCAATAGGTAACTCATGTATAGTTGCTGTGGTTTGAATGTTTGTATCTCCTCCAAAAATTATGTTCAAAATCTCCAATGCAACAGTATTAAGAGATAGGGTCATTAGGAGATGATTAGGTCATAATGACTCTTCCTTTATGAATGCAATTAAGACCCTTATAAGAGGCTTCCCACAGCCCTCATCCCCTTTCAGCACTTCTACCTTTCACCATGTGAGAATACAGCCTTTGTCCCCTCCAGAGGATGTAAAGGCATCATGTTGGAAGCAGACAGCTGCCTTCACCAGATAACAAACCTGCCAGCACCTTGACCTTGGGCTTCCTATCCTCCACAACTGAGAGAAATAAATGTCTACTGTGCATGTAAATTTTGTATTTTCTGTGGTATTTTGTTATAGCAGCACAAACTAAGACAATCATGTACTGAGAAAATCCTTACTTGATCTTCAAATATGTGGATCCTGGGTAGTAGGGATAATTGCCAATACTTTATAAACTGTTTTCTCCATTAGACTATAAGCTTGTTAAGAACAAGAACCAATTCTTATTTATGTTTTTATTCACAGAGCCTGACACATAGTAAGTGGCCCATAAATTGCTATTGCTACACTCAAGTTCATACATATTCTGTCACTTAACATTCCCAACAATTCTGTGATAGAGATATTTCCACCAACTTCATTTTATAGTTATACAAACTGAAAATCAGAAAAGGTAGCCCAAAATTGCAATTATCCTAAGATGGATCCAATAATAGAACTAGAATCTTAATCCAGGTCTTCTTAGCCTAAATCTTATAGTCTTACAAGAGCCTAAGGGTTGTGAACTGAGTCTGAATGGAGCCTATCCAAAAGTTGGGTCCACTAAAGAAAAACAGGAGGGCAAGTCTGCAGTCTAGGTCTGGAGGAAGTGTTCCTCACCTGAGAAGACTATTGTGTCCTATGGACTCTTGGTCCTTCAGGATGAAGCACTTTCTAGGGCATCTTAGGGATCCAGCATCCTGTCTCTTTCTATATCTCTGGCTCTGAGTCATACTTGTCAGCTCATCTCCAATGATCAGACTGTTTGTGCCTTGACTCACTTGGGACAACAGAAAAGAATAGCAACTTGGCTGACCTGGTTTATTCCCCATCCTTTCACATCAATGACAAACAGGACATTTAATGTAAGACCTTAGGGAAGTGTCTCAGAGTTTGGTGTCTCACTTTTACTAAGGTGAAAAATCCTACTGTCCAGAAAAAATTCCAGGTCTAAGCACCCCAATGCCAAGAAAGTGAGGTTTTTCTAATAATAGGCTAATTTATAGCCACAGCCTACAATAGGACTTAATGTTTACCGACGGGAGAGAAAGTTGATTTGGTTGGGTAACATTTGCCTGCCACATTTACAGGCACCATATGCAGAAACAATGGTGTCCATTGGAAGGAGGGAACATCTCTTCCTACGTGTTTCTTTTTACAAGGATAAAAGCTTTGCCCAGAAGTCCCCCTCATGTCCCTTGGCAAACTAGCAACACATGCAGACACCTAAGCCAATCTCCAGCAGGGAAAATGGAACTGCCATGATAGGCTTAGACCAGTCAGGACTTGCCTCTGGAGCTGGGGATGGGCTCACTCATTTCCGAATTCTTGATCCCAATGGAGAGATGGGCAACAAAAAAAAGAGAAGGGGGGAGGAGAGAAACAGCAGTTCCCTAAACTGCTACCAGTGTTTCTTACAAAGTTGTATTATTCCGTTCCATCTACTTGTTGATCCTATTATGCAAGCATTAAAATCATTATAAAAACATCATGGCAACATGGACAGTCTTTTAATAAGATGAAAAAACTCAAGACAAAAATGTATGCATAATAGAATTGCAGCATACAAATATACTTGCATGTGGATAACACTGGAAGATCAGGATGAAATTAATTCATTGATGCATCAGATGAAGTGATTAGATCGACTTTATTTTTCAATTTCCCAAAATTCTGTAATTTAAAACAATTAATGATTGTAATAATGTGAGTAATTAAAACTAAACAAGATCTCTATTGGCTGCATTAAAGTGTGGCAGAGATACTGACATGCAGGCAGAGTACACAAATCTTCCAGCCTAGGTTAAGGCTCTTCTGAGAGCCAGGTGCTGCATGGGAGGAAATGATTTCTCGAGGTGAAATCCGGAGCATACAGATACCTCTCTAAATAAAAGTAAGTTTGTCTTTTAACCACAGCATATATTTTTTAAGTGTTGGATGAATTTAAACTAAATGCAAAGGGTATGTTACCTGGTCCTACATTAAATATAGTCTCCTTGGTTTACCCAGAATTCACTCGTGGAGGCCCCAGAAGGAACCAGAAATATAGGTGGTTAGCTTCCAGAAAATGTAGGTGGTTCTCTTCCAACTAAAACTAAGCTACAGTGAGAGGCTTGTGTGCTGCTCATTGGGAGGGACAAAGAGGGCTTTCAAAAATCAGCATGAAATCTCAAGTCTCAAAGGCAGACACTTTGCCCGTAGGCATTGGTTGGTGATAGAGCAGCTCCTCTCTTGGACAGCTCTGTGTTGCAAGAGCAGCAAATTTTAATGCACTAAGTGACAGTTAAAAATTCTCCTGTACAATTCCAGCTTGTCTTAGAAAAAAAGGAATTTGCCTAAAATAGAGAGGTTCCCAATTGATTGCCCTCATCTGGGCTTAGGCTAGAAAACATTTGAGGGCAGAAGATGACTGGCTGTCCCACTAGCAGTAATCCGTTTTGAGGAGGGATATCACACTCAGGAAAAGTCCTGGGTGTGTGATAACCCTCTGAATGTCTTCTCTCAGTTATAACATTAAAGACACATATTGTTTAACATAAGAATTCCAGAGCTAGATGAGCAAATTCAGCTGCTCAATGCCATCTTCAAGGACCGTGATTTTCTCCATCTTTGTGCTCTGCCATCTTTAATCTGAGGCTCCGCCCTTGGGCTCACTCCCTTCAAGGCGGTGAAATGGTGGCCCCTTTGGCAGCATCACATCCAGACACAATGCTGTCAGAAGATGAACAGACTCCACCCTTGAGTCTGTCTCTTTTGACAATAAGAAAGCCTTTCCCAGAAGCCCTCTAGAACACTTCTTCTCACTTCTCCCCACTTTTTCTTGACCACAGTTGCACTGAACGTTCATGCCTAAACTAGTTACTGCCAAAGGGAATGAAATTGCCATGCTGTCGTGAAGGGCATGGCCGTGTGAAGGGTAGATTAACCAAATGGAAGCAGAGTTCTATCAGAAAGGCAGAGGGGAGTATACGGAATTAATGAAAGCATTGCTACACCTAGGTGCCCCATACTCTTGAAGATGCTCCCTTTTCCTACAACCAAAACACACATTCCTGACCTCTACTACTTTTAGATCTTTAGCACCTACCCCATCTGAAAGACAGTCTCTTTTTAATAAGCCTGTTATCCGGTCTATGCAGGCAGAAGAAATTCTCTTAAGGGGTCTCACTTGGAGAATATCACCTCTTCTGTGGAGCTCACTGGGAACTCCTTCCTCGGTCAGGACCCCTTCTTCTCCTGTGTCCCACATCCAGTCACACTTGCCATTGTCAGTCTCCTCGTTTAGTCAGTTATGTGTTTTTCATCTTCCCAAAACAAGACTGTGAGCTTCCATGGGACAGCCACTATACCCAGTTCTTGTCTTGGTTCCCAGCATCTGGCTCTCTAGCTAGCACACAGTAGGTGCTCTGTATTTGTTCAGTTGAAACCACCAGTTTTTTTGCATCAAGTGAGATCCAAGTACCCACCTAGCACACCCAAGTCCGGCTACTCAAAGCAATGCCTTTGCTCCTAGTTAAAAACAGTTTAAGGAAACATGAAATGTGTGCCTAGCTAGGTGGGAGCCTGTGCACTCCATTTGCCGCTGGTTTCAAGCATGAGTGGAAAGACTCTGCATCCCTGACATGTTGCTGAGCAGCACCATGGGTCACATGGGCCACAGTGAGCATCCCCTGCAGCGTTTCCCTCAGCGTCCCGCTGGAAGAGGGCCAGGATGATCCCACAGAAAACGTCCCAGAAGCATACAGAGCATGTAGGAAAGGGGCCCATTCCCTAGCATTGACTTCATCTTTAAAATTAAGTTCAAACCAGTTCCTGTTCACTCCCACTTGGTAAGAGCTGTCCTGACAGTCTTCAGGATGACCAGATCCTTTGCTATATAATTCCTTTCTCTTCTTTCACAGCCAGATGCATGTGAAGACAGCATTCTTGCCTCCCTGTCTCTGCTTCTGCACTAAAGCCTGTAACTCCTCCATGGTTCTCCACATGACAGCAAGATCCTCTCAGTCTCCTGGCTGACCTCACTCATTCAAAAACATTCTAGCTTGTCAACGTTCTACAAATGTTAAGAGGTAAAGAAAGCCAGAGCCTAACAGTAATTAGAGCCATAAAAGCAGACTTTATTCAGGAACTATTGCAATAGAATAAATAAGGCCTCAGGACTCTTAGAACTCTTGAACCTTAGAACTTGACTCCACTCCAAATACAGCAAGGACAAATGAGGATTTACAGCCAAGAAGCAGGTTGGCGGGGAGGGGCAGAGGACGGTCAGTGGATGGAAACATCAGGGTAGGGTTGGACTCTGCTAAACCTACTCGACATCTCACTGAAGGTAGACCAGGGCAATCATCAGATACTGAGGGTGAGGGATAAAGAATTTGATCAGATACCAAGTATGAGGAATTCTCACTAAACTGACTTAGTAAGATTTTTTAAATTTTGTTTTTAATTGACAAATAATTGTATATATTTATAGGGTACAATATGAAGTTTTTCTATTTATTTGTTTGTTTGTGACAGGGTCTCGATCTGTCACCGAGGTTGCAGTGCAGTGGCGCAATCTTGGCTCACTGCAGCCTCGACCTCTTGGGCCCCAGTGATCCTCCCACCTCAGCCCCTCAAGTAGCTGGGACCACAGGCGCATGCCACCACAACCCAGTAATTTTTTTCCTTTGGAGAGATGGAGTCTCCCTATGTGGGTCAGGCTTGATGTTTTGATATGTGTTTACATTGCAGAATGATTCTATCAAGCTAATTAACATATCCATCACCTCACATACTTGGCATTTTTTGGGTAACGAAATTATTTAAAATTTACTCATTTAGCATTTTTTTTTGAGACAGTCTCACTCTATCACCCATGCTAAAGGGCAGTGGCGTGATCATAGCTCGCTCTTATCTCAGCCTCCTGAGTAGCTAGGACTACAGGTATGAGCCACCACACCTGGCTAACTGTTTTTTGGTAGAGATGGGGGTCTTGCTATATAGCCCAGGCTGGTCTCAAACTCCTGGCCTCAAGCAATCCTCCTGCCTTGGCCTTCTTTTAGCAATCTTGAAATACACAGTACATTATTATTAATTATAGTCACCACTCTGTATAACAGATTAGTAAAACTTATTTCTTGTATCTCACTGAAACTGCAAACCTGTTGACCAATATATCCCCATTCCTCACCCATCCACTCTTCCATCCTCCGGTGACCAACATTCTACTCTCTACTTTTACGAGTTCAACTTTTCTAGGTTCCACATATAAACAGGGCCTTGCAGTATTTGTGTTTCTGTGACTGGCTTATTTCACTTAGCATAGTATCTTCCAGGTTCACCCATGCTGTTGAAAATAACAGGATTGATTTTCTTCTCTCTTAAGGGTGAAAAGTATATTCCATTGTGCATATACACATGCTTTCTTTAACGATTCAAGGCAATACAGAGACAAACACAAAAGCACAAATGCCTTCTCTCCACTCCTGTAAATAAGGCCCACCAGAAGCAGTCTGCTTCCACTGACAAGGTCAGAAATGCCCCTTCATTATCCTACAGCAGGGATACAGCAACTCTCCAGCTCTATGTCATTAGTTAGCTTGAAGGGCTCTTATTTGCCTTTCCTTTCCACAGGTACCACGCTGATCCATTACACCAATGACATTATGCTAATGAGCATGAAGTAGCAACTACTCCAGACTTATTAGTAAAACATTTGTGTCAGAGGGTGGAAAACAAATCTGATTAAAATTCGGAGGCCTCTACCTCAGTGAAATTTCTAGTGCCCAGTGGTACGGGGCATGTCAAGATAGCCCTTCTAAGGTGAAGGATATGTTTTTGCATCTGGCCGTTTCTACAACCAAAATAAGGGCTTGTAATACCCAGGAGGCTTCTTTGGATTTTGGAGGCAACATAGTCTTCATTTGGGTGTGTCTCTCCCCTTTACTGAGTAACCCCCAAAGCTGCTAGTTTTGAGTGAAGCCCAGAATATATTAAGGCTCTGTAATAGCTCCAGGCTGCTGTGCACGCTGCTCTGCCCCTTGGGCCACATGACCCAGCAGATCCAGTGGTGCTTAAAGTGTCAGTGGCAGATAGGGATGCTGCTTGGAGGCTTTGGCAGGTCTCTCTCTGTAGACGAATCACAGTGGAGACTGCTAGGATTTCATAGCAAGGGACTGCCATCATTTGCAGATAACTTCCCCTTCTGAGAAACAGCTCTTGGCCTGCTATTGGGCTTCAGTAGAGACTGAACGCTTGACCATGGGCTATCACATTACCATTCAACTTGAGCTGTCATGATCTGGGTGTTATCTGACCCACCAAGCCATAAAGTTGGGTGGACATAGCAAGACTCCTTCATCAAATGGAAGTGGTGTACCTGTGATCAGACCTGAGCAGGTTCTGAAGGCACTAGTAAGTTACATAAAGAAGTGGGCCAAATGCCCACGGTTCCTATTCCTGCCACGTTGCCTTCTCTCTCCCAGCCCGCACCTGTGGTTTCATGGGGAGTTCCCTAGATCAGTTGACAGAGGAAGCGAAGATTCTGGCCTGGTTTACAGATGGTTCTGCACAATACGCAGGCACCACCCAAAAGTGAACGCTGCAGCACTATAGCCCTTTTCTGGGACATCCCTGGAAGACTGTGGTGAAGGGCAATCTTCCCAGTGGGCAGAACTTCAGCCACTGCACCTGGTTGTGCACTTAGCTTGGCAGGACCAATGGCCAGACATGTGATAATATACCGATTCATGGATTGTGGCCAATGGTTTAGCTGGATGATCAGGGACTTGGAAAGAACATGATGAGAAAATTGGTGACAAGGAAATCTGGAGAAGAGGTATGTGGATAAACCTCTCTGAATGTGCAAAAGATGAAGATGTTTGTGTCCCATGTGAATGCTCACCCAAGGGTGACATCAGCAGAGGCAAATTTTAATAATCAAGTGAATAGGGTGACCCATTCTATAGACACTAGTCAGCCTCTTTTTTTTTTTTTTTTTTTGAGACAAGGTCTCACTCTCACCCAGGCTGGAGGACAATGGCATGATCTTGACTCACTGAAACCTAAGCCTCTTGGGTTCAAGCAATTCTCTTGCCTCAGCCTCCTGAGCAGCTGGGATTATAGGCACACGCCACCACGCCCAGCTAATTTTTTTGTATTTTTTGGTAGAGACGAAGTTTCACCATGTTAGCCAGGCTGGTCTCCAACTCCTGACCTCAAGTGATCCTGCTGCCTCAGCCTCCCACCGTGCTAGGATTATATGCGTGAGCCACCACACCCAGCTTAGTCAGGCTCTTTTTTTCAGATAACTGTCCCTGCCCAATGAGCTCATTTAAAAAAAAATCAGCCCTCATGGCAGGGATGAAGGTTATGCATGGGCCCCGCAACATGGACTTCCACTCCCCAAGGCCTATCTGGCTATGGACACCACTGAGTGCCCAATCTGCCAGGAACAGAAACCAACACTGAATTCCCAGTATGGCACAATTCCCTAGGGGTGATCAGCCAGCTACCTAGTGGCAGGCTGATTACATTGGACGACCTCTATCATGGAAGGGGCAGCATTTTGTTCTTGGTGAAACAGACATTTACTCTGGGTATGGGTTTGCCTTTCCTGCAATCAATACTTCTGCCAAAACTACCATTCATGGAATTACAGAATGCTTATCCAATGTCATGGCCACACAGCATTGTTTCTGACCAAGGAACTCACTTCACAGCAAAAACAAGTACAGCACTGGGCCTGTGTTCATGGAATTCACTGAAGTTAAAGCAGATGGCATATGTAGAACAGTGTGACGGCCTTTTCAAGACTAATTTACAGTGTCAGCTAGGTGGCAATACGTTATAGGGTGGGGATAAGGTTCTCCAGAAGGCTGTATAGCTCTGAGTCAGCATCCAACATGTGGTGCTCTTTCTCCCATAGCTAGGATTCAATAATCCAGAAATTAAGAGGTAGAAATGGGGGTAGCACCACTATTACCCTTAGCAATCCACTAGCAAAAGTTCTACTTCCTGTACCTGTGACCTTACATTCTACTCACCTAGAAGTTGTAGTTTCAGAGGGAGAATCACTGTTGTGATTCCACTGAACTGGAAGTTAAGACTGACACCTGGCCACTTTGGGCTCTTCATGCCTGTGAATGAACAGGCGAGGAGGAAGTTACAGTGATAATTGAGATGACTGTTCCAGACTATCAAAGACAAATTGGACTACTACTTTACAATGGAGGTAAAGAAGACTGTCTGGAATACAGGAGCTCCCTTAGGGCATGTTTTAGTATTACCATGACCTGTGATTAAGGTCAAGAAATAACTACAACCACCCAATCCAGGCAGGGCTACTAATGGCCTAGATTCTTCAGGAATGAAGATCTGGGCCACTCCCCTAGGTAAATAAATATGACCAACTGGGATGCTTGCTGAAGGCAAAGAGAATACAGACTGAGTAGTAGAAGAAGGTAGTTATATATACTTGCTATGGCCATGTGACCAGTTACAGAAACAAGAATTGTAATTGTCATGAGTACTTCCTAATTCCTTTGTTATGAATACGTTTGTGTGCATTATATTTCTTATATTAATTAATTATAGATATAAAGCAAATAGCTTTGTTTTCTTTCTTCTCTTATCCCCTTAGCAAGTAACATAACAAATTTTGACTTGAAATCATGGTATTTAAGTATTGTTAATTTTACATCACAGTATTTTTAGTTAGGTAATATCAAGGAGAAGGATATCAAGGATTTTACCTTCTTTCTAGGAAAGGGTTTGGTGAATTTTTTATTGAATGCAGGAGAGTTGCATCATGTTAGGTGGAATTATGAGCTTGTTCTTATATTTATTCTAGGGATTAAGTATGGTTTAAGATGATGCTTATGGGTGCGAAGTTGACCAAGGATGGACTCATGTAGGTTCATTTTATGTGTCAGCTCTACTCACTAGATACGTGGTTACACATTATTTCTAGATGTATCTGTTAAGGTGTCTATGGAAGAGATTAACATTTGACTTGCTGAACTGAGTAAAACAGATTGCTCTCCCCAGTGTGGGTGGATGCCATCCAATTTGTTCAGAGCTCAAATACAACAAAAAGATGGAGGAGAGTTGAATTCTGTCTCTACCCAGTGGTGTGAGCTGAGACATTGGTCTTTTCCTGCCTGTGGGCCTGGGACTTACACCGTCAGCTCCCCTTGTTCTCAGGCTTTCAGGCTCAGCCTGGAATTTACAACACCAGCTTTCCTGAGTCTCCAGTTTGCAAATGGCAGATTATGAAGACTTCTCAGCCTCCAAAATCATGCAAGCCAATTCCTTACAATGAATCTCAGTATCTATCTATCTATCTATTTTCAATGACCACATTTTAGATTTCATTTTGTGAGAGTAGAAGTGTTTATTTCTTAAATTTATTTTTATTTTTTGAGACAAGGCCTGGCTGTCACCCAGGCTGGAGTGCAGTAGAGCAATGCCGACTCACTGCAACCTCTGCCTCCCAGGTTTAGGTGGTTTTCCTGGCTCAGCCTCCCAAGTAGCTGAGACTACAGGCACACACCACCATGTCCAGCTAATTTTCGCATTTTTAGTAGAGATGGGGTTTCACCATGTTGGCAAGGCAGGTCTTGAACTCCTGACCTCAGGTGATCTGCTCACCTTGGCCTCCCAAAGTGCTAGAATTACAGGCATGAGCCACTGCACCCAGCCTGAAATATTTAGAAGAATGGCCTTGTCTAGGGTTGCACCATAGTACCCTCAACCCCACCCCTGGGGCAGTAGGGGGTGCTGAAAGGAGAGGCCAGCAAAACACATAAACAATTTGCTTGGTAGTTGTGATTTTATGGTGTGTGTGTTTAATGATCATACAAAAATGCCTGTGTGTATGTGTGTGTATGTGTATGTGTGTGTGCATGTATATGTGCGTGTATGTATATGTGCGTGCGTGCATGTGTGTAGTTCTGTTTCATTTGTTCCATGTTGATTAATGAGAACTCACACAACACAGCCCACTTGTGCCACCCTCTTACTGGTAGCACACGCCCCCAGGACTGGTCAGGGCAAGGTCTAGGGAAGTTCTGTGCTAACCCAAATATTCAGAGAAGTGAGTGCTAAAACAGAGCACATACATTCACAAAGCAATCCCAGAAGCCTGAGGCCCAAGGTTAAGAAAGCCCCAGTATGGCCATAGGAATTGTCAGGAAGGCAGACCCAGCTTTCCAAATGATCTCAGCCAAAGGCAAGCCACTAAGAGGTGCAACCCGAGTGCAGATGATGCTCCCATATCCCTCTCTCTGGACAGGGAAATAACAAGCCAAATGTATAAGTATGGTGGGCAGAATCATGACCCCCAAAGGGGGCCACACACTAATCCCCAGAACTTATGACTTCATTAGGTTACATGGCAAAGAAGAATTAAGGCTGCAGATGGAATAGGAAAGTTATCCTAGATTATCTGGGTGGCCGCATTTTAATCACAAGGTTCTTAAAGTGGAAGAGAGAGGCAGAAGAGGAGGTCAGAGTGAGATGATATGAGGACTCAGCCGGTTGTTGCTGGCTGTGCAGATGAAGGAAGGGCCACAGCTTAGGGATGTGAGCAGCCACTCACACCTAGAAAAGGGAAGCCAGATTCTCCCATAGAGCCTCCAGAGGGAATGCAGCCCTGCCCATGCCTGGTCTGTCCCACAGACCCTGGCCGAACAACAGATGAAATGGGTACTCAGACGCAGGTATGCAGTGTAAGAGCAGCTAGGGGACTGCCCAGCTCTAGTGGCCAAAGTGCAGCAGCCACAAGAAGCTGCAGCTGCTTGCTTTTATTCAGTGCAGGCATAATGTGGAAAGCCTGGAGCAAACACAATCTGTAGGTAATTAACATTTATTGTTCCCTTCCAGGGAACAGTCACTTGCTCAAATGGTCAAAGGTCAATTCCTAGTTAACATAAGTAAACAAGCCTGTTTAAGATAAATTCCCCTACACTCCCTTGTACCTACTCCTTGCCCTCTGCCTCAGGGTTATAGAACAGCTGCCTTCAGCTATTCTCCCTGCAAGCTTTGCAGAGCCTTCAGACCTTTCAGAAGCCTTGCTCCTTTTCCTACAGTTTCTCCCACCACTCTGACCAATCTCTTACATACCCATACCTTGATTTTAGCACAGTGAGACACATGTTGGACTCGTAGCCCATGGAGTTCTAAGTAATAAATGTGTGCTCCTTTAAGCCACTAAGCTTGTGGTAATTTGTTAGAGCAGTTACTGAAAATTAAGACAATAATGCCACTGTACCTAATTACCTTCTGCCAAAATGGCACTACTCAGTGTTCTCAGCATATTCGAGGCAGGCTAGGCTAAACTAAGACATTTGGGGAGTTAGGCGTATTATATGCAGTTTCAATTTACAATGGGCTTATTGGGTCACAGCCCCATCTTAAGTCAAGGAACATTTGTAATAAGAACACAAAGAGTCGGGGCGGATCCAAGATAGCCAAATAGGAACAGCTCTGGTGTGCAGTTCCCAGCGAGCACTGTTGTACCTAAGCAAGTCAAGGAATGCACCACACTCTGAGATTGAATTATGAGGTGGCTAATGCCCAAAATTCTCTCGGCCCCTGAGAAAAAGTTAGGTGATCTCTTATACCCTAGTTTTAAAAGGGAGGGGGAACCTAGCTCAAGCAAATTTCTCACAAAAGCACAGTAGGCAAAAATGTTAAAAGATAAAGTAGTACATGAGAAATAAAACAGTGCCAGGTATGAGGGGTAAAGCTGTCATGAAAGACATACAACTTATAGATAATGGGGGCTCTGGGCGCTCGACAGCACCTGCATTCCCAGGCTCTGCTGGTACCCCTTAACTAGGCCTCTTATCAACAAATGCATTCCTCGAGGTGCCCAGTGTCAGCCTGCCCCAGCTACATACTGTAGTTACATACTTAATGGTGGGAAAATAACTAAAATGAAGAAGCTAAGATGGAGTCTGTCCAGCTCAAGAAGCTAACATAAAGCCTGAACAGCTTTTAGTCTGAGAAAGAGACAGTTAGTTTTAGCTGGAAGAAGCAGGTTATCACAGAACAACGCAGAGGGTGAGTGAACACTGCGTTTCCAAACGAGTTATTACTGCCCACAGACCAGGAGATTCCTGGGCTGAGAATTACCACAAGTTTCCAGCAAGGCTGTTTCAGCTGGAGAGGAAGATCAGGTTACTTACAAAGGGAAGCCCATCAGACTTACAGCGGATATCTCGGCAGAAACTCCACAAGCCAGAACAGAGTGGGGGCCAATATTCAACATCCTTAAAGAAAAGAACTTTCAACCTAGAATTTCATATCCAGCCAAACTAAGCTTCATAAGTGAAGGAGAAAGAAAATCCTTTACAAACAAGCAATTGCTGAGAGATTTCATCACCAACAGGCCTGCTTTACAAGAGCTCCTGAAAGAAGCACTAAACATAGAAAGGAACAACCAGTACCAGCCACTCCAAAAATGTACCAAATGATGAAAAGCATCGAAACAATGAACAAACTGCGTCAACTAATGGGCAAAACAACCAGCTAGCACCAAAATGGCGGGATCAAACTCACACATAATATTAACCTTATATGTAATATTATGTGTGGACTAAATGCCCCAATCAAAAGACACAGACAAGCAAATTAAATAAAAAGTCAAAAACCATCTGTGTGCTGTATCCAGGAAACCCATCTCACATGCCAGGACACACACAGGTTCAAAATAAAGGGATAGAGGAAGATTTACCAAGCAAATGGAGAGCAAAAAAAAGCAGAGGTTGCAATCCTAGTCTCTGATAAAACAGACTTTAAACCAACAAAGATCAAAAGGGACAAAGAAGGGCATGATATATGGTAAAAGGATCAATGCAACAAGAAGAGCTAGCAATCCTAAATATATATGCGCCCAATACAGGAGCACCCAAATACATAAACAAGTTCTGAATGACCTACAAAGAGACTTAGACTCCCACACAATAATAGTGGGAGACGTTAACACTCCACTTTCAATATTAGACAGATCAACGAGACAGAAAATTAACAGGGATATCCAGGACTTGAACTCAGATCTGGACTAAGTAAACCTAATAGACATATACACAACTCTGCACCCCAAATCCACAGAACATCACACCTACTCTAAATCTGACCACATAATTGGAAGTAAATCACTCCTCAGCAAATGCAAAAGAACAGAAATTATAACAGTCTCTGAGACCACAGTGCAATAAAATTAGAACTCAGGATTAAGAAACTAACTCAGAACCGCACAACTTCATGGAAACTGAACAACTGGCTCTTGAATGCTGACTGGATACACAATGAAATGAAGGCAAAAATAAAGATGTTCTTCGAAACCAATGAGAACGAAGACACGATGTATCAGAATCTCTGAGACACATTTAAAGCAGTGTCTAGAGGAAAATTTATGGCAATAAATGCCCAAATGAGAAGCAAGGAAAGATCTAAAATCAACACCCTATCTTTGAAATCGGAAGAGTTAGAAGAGCAAGATAAAAAAAATGCAAAAGCTAGCAGAAGACAAGAAATAACTAAGATCAAATGAGACAGAAAATTAAGAAGGCGATAGAAACACAAAAAATAATTCAAAAAAAAAATCAATAAATCCAGGAGCCGGTTTTTTGAAAAGATCAACAAAATAGACTGCTAGCCAAATTAATAAAAAAGAAAAGAGAGAAGACTCAAATAGATGCAATAAAAAACAATAAAGGGGATATCACCACCAATTCCACAGAAATACAAATTACCATCAGAGATTACCACAAACAAATCTATGCACACAAACCAGCAAACCTGGAAGAAATGGATAAATTCCTGGACACTTCCATCCTTCCAAGCCTAAACCAGGAAGAAGGTGAAACCCTGAACAGACCAATAACAACGGCTGAAGTTGAGGCAGCAATTAATAGCCTACCAACCAACAAAAGCCCAGGTCCAGACGGGTTCACAGCCAAATTCTACCAGACATACAAAGAGGAGCTGGTACCACTCCTTCTGAAACTATTCCAAACAATCCAAAAAGAGGGAATCCTTCCCAAATCATTTTATGAGACCAACATCATCCTGACACCAAAACCCAGCAGAGACTCAACAAGAAAAGAAAACTTCAGGCCAATATCCATGATGAACATAGATGCAAAAATCTTCAATAAAATACTGGCAAAACGATTGCAACAGCACATCAAAAAGCTTATCCATCACGATCAAGCAGGCTTCATCCCAAGGATGCAATGCTGGTTCAACATACACAAGTCTATAAATGCAGTCCATCACATGAACAGAACTAAAGACAAAAACCACATGATTATCTCAATAGATGCAGAGAAGGCCTTTGACAAAATTCAACAGCTCTTTATGCTAAAAACTGTCAATAAACTAGGCATTGATGGAATATATCTCAAAATAATAATGGCTATTTATGACAAACCAACAGCCAGTATCATACTGAATGGGCAAAAACTGGAAGCATTCCCTTTGAAATCTGACACTAGACAAGGATGCCCTCTTTCACCACTTTTATTCAATATAGTATTGGACGTTCTAGCCAGAGCAATCAGGAAAGAAAAAGAAATAAAGGGTATTTGATTAGGAAATGAGGAAGTCAAATTGTCTCTATGTGCAGATGACAAGACTGTA
>PVKP010035243.1:0-23478 GCA_004027715.1 Plecturocebus donacophilus | reverse complement strand
CCTTGGAACTTGGAGCACTCTTCCGGGGGCCCTGAGGACTAGGGAGGCCTTTCTTCTGGGGCTGAGGACTCAGCTGGGAGCCTTTCCTGCCAGCAGACGGACTCTTAGAGCCTTTGGCTTTGGCTTGGGGGTGGGCTGCCTCAGGGCCCTTGAGGGGTGTTAGCCCCAGCAGCTCACAGTAGGCGTTGCACTGGTGGGAGGAGGCGAACCGGTTCAGCAGTGCAGGGAAGCAGCTTTCTTTGAGGCCCTGGTATCTGCAGCCAGACAGGAAGAGCTGAGTGGGGGTCCCACCCAGAGACACAGCTCCTTGGGGGGCTGACTCTGGGGTGGCCATTGTTAGGATGCTGTGCCCAAGGCACATCCTACCCTCTCCGAGGGTGATGGGGAGTCTCCCTTGGGTGCTACCTCATGTGGCAGCAGCTAAAACCTCAATTTTTCTTTTCTTTTTTTTTTTTTTAAGTAGAGACTCTCTACATTGCCCAAGCTGGCCTCAAACTCCTGGGCTCAAGAAATCCTCCCCCCTTAGCCTCCCAAAGTGCTAGGATTATAGGCATGAGCCACCATGCCTGGCCCAAAGCCTCAGATTTAAAACTGTGGTCTGCTGACACCGCGACACACGGACTCCATCATGCAGGACTTTCACTGCTGTGCGAATGGCTTAGCTTCTTAACATCAACTGGAGCAGACTCGAGGTCCGCACTCTAATCACAGGGCCCTTGCTCGTCGGCACCTTGGCAACCATCCTCAAGCGAGACGGGAGGAGTACGTGAGAGTCCCGGATTACAGGGGACCCCATGTGTGCATCAGTAATAGCTGCCACACCAGACCAGAGATAAGGGGTGGAGACAGTAGCCCCTAGGATGTTACCATGGCCATGGGTGTGACTGGCCCCAGGCCCAGCACCTTAGGGATAGAGAACTAGAAGGGCTTAGGACATTTTACACCCTGAGAAGACCCCCAGAGAGCAATCTCTCCCCAGGAAACTCACCCTCGAAGTTTGGTAGCAATCTGCACATCAGTCATTTTCCAGTCAACCCCTGAAAAGAGAGAAAGTTGGGAGTTAATGCCAGCTTTGGCGGGTTCTAAGCCCCCTTGTCTCTTCCTGCTGGAGACGTGGGGGCTTAGAACCAGCCCAGGCTGGCGTCAACTTCCTGGGTGTCAGTGCAGGCATGTCTACAAGCATCTTCTCACGGGTCATCACCACCAGCCTGTCTCACAGACAGTATACAGGTATCTGGATTATTGCTAAGAATAATATTCACATTTTTACAAGTGAGTAGGATAGGCTCAGTGTTAAATGACTTGAGCAAAGTCATACTCATTCAGTAACTGAGCACTGGCTATGTGTAGTGGCCACTTGACTTAAAGTAAGGGTTCAGTTTTCTGGATCCCTAGAGCCAAAACCCTTCCAGCTATGCAATCCTGCTTCCACTGGATCAGACCAGGTCACAACCTAGACTGGCCTCTGGCTTTGAACTAAAACCTTCTTCCTCTGAACAGGTTAGTAGACTGTCCAGACAAGAGAGAGGGACGGGAATGAGAGGATAAATCAGGGGTAGACCGGCAGAAATGCAACAGTACAGAAGACTCGCTTCCACGCTGCTTACAAAGGCAGCCAGCAGGCAAGAAGCCAGGATGGTCTTCCAGGTTAAAACAGCCTTGGAAGGGCAGAGCCAGGCAAGATGGTGGTAGAGAAAAAATGTTTTCATTGTGGTCAGGCCATCCAGGTATCTTCGCATTCACACATTAGGTTTAGGACGCTCTTCGCCCATTTTCAATTTGTCCAGAGCTTTTTGCTAGGAATTTCCCTTTCACTAACAGGGCTGAGTACCATCATAGGATAGACAACACCACATGTGGTCTTTGGATTCAGACCAACCTGGATTCACATTTCAGGTCTACTACATCCAAGCTGTGGGAACCTGACAAGTCACTTCACATCTCTAATCTGCAGGTGCAAAGGTGAGGGGAGTAATGCCCATCTCACAAGGGTATTGAGAAGACCATCATATGTGTAGGAGTCTAACGTAGTGTCATAACCTAGGAGTTATGTGACAATGTCATAAATATGAATTTCTTTCTCATTTCTCTTTTGGCATTCATAGCATTCCATTTTGTGTAATAATGATGATCTCTCACATTTGCACAGAATTTTAGTTTGCAGAAGCCTTTCACAAATATGGTCTCTTTAATTGTCATAAAAAAATCTGAGAACTAGGTAGGAAAGACACTATTCCTAGAGAGGGAATGGAAACTGAAGCTCAGAGAGATTAAATGACCTCACCAGTGTGAGCTTCGGTTTTCTTCTCTGTAAAATAGACTCAGCTAGAAGAGAATGGGGCTTAGACTTAAATCAAATTTATTTTCTTCTTTATTATTATTTTTTTGAGACGGAGTCTTACTCTGTCACCCAGGCTGGAGTGCAGTGGTGCAATCTCGGCTCACTGCAACCTCTGCCTCCTGGGCTCAAGCAATTCTCAAGCCTCAGCCTCCCAAGTAGCTGGGATTACAGACATGCGCCACCATGCCCAGCTAATTTTGTATTTTTAGTAGGGATGGGGTTTTGCTCTGTTAGCCAGGCTGGTCTCAAACTCCTGGCCTCAAGTGATCCACCCACTTCAGCCTTCCAAAGTGCTGGAATTACAGGTGTGAGCCACCACACCTAGCCGACTCCAAAGCCTTTCTAGTATACCATGTTATCATCTTACAGTAGAAACTGATCTACTTATCACAGCTTCTTGAGGGCTATGACTATTCCTAATTCAACTTTTTAATTTTTCAATATTTAGTAGTGGTTGGGTGGAAAAAAGATGGAAGCATGGATTTATAAGTTAACAAATAGGTTGATTGATAATGGCTTAATGTTACCTAGCCCTCCCGCACCCCAATATATAGAGTTATACATACAATAATTATTGTACAATTTAACCCCAGTGAAACACACATTTGAGTCCGTTTTTTATCTCTGGCGCTTGGTTTTCTCACTTATTTCTGGCAGAGATGAGATTTAATAATGCGTGATACTCCCAGTAACCTTTCCTTGCCCAGAGCATTTTTTCTGTTCCTCTCCCCTGTCCAGTTCTGCTTAAAGGGAGCAGGCCTGGGAAGAACTGGCCGAAGAAGGATGGAGGGTTCATACTTGCTGGGCTTCCTTTGTTGGGGAGTTTCTGCGTAATGTGTGGGGGGGAGCACAGAAATGAAATTAAGAAGAAGCCAGACTAAGTTGCCTTACCTAACGAAAAGCTAACGAAGATGGCGGAGGAAGAGAGACAGTAAAGCTACTGTGCTAAAATGGAAGACGGAGTCTGGCAAGTTCGGAGAGTGAGAAAGTCTAGAGCAACACTGCAGGGAAGGGAAGAAGCGAGGTTTTGAAAAGGGTGGCTGTGAGTTTTGAATCAGAGCCCACGTGATGGTCTTTGAAATAAATTCCTGTTTAATGTTAATTGAGCCTGGACTGTGCTCCTTTAAATGCACTGCAGTGACAGACTGGGCTACATGAGGCCCTGGTATGTATTAGGGTTGCGTGCAAAATGGTCCCTGTTCAATCTGCTTTATAAGATTATTGTGAAAAGCAAAAAAGAGTAAAGACAAAGGTGCTTTGTAAATGATCAGTCAAGCACTATGGCTCTCCCTCTTCTGCATGTTTTCATAACCAGGCACCTGTGCACCCACGCACCCTCACACCCTCATACCTGCCAAATCTGTGACAAGGAAGCTGCCATTTGTCCACTGATACAGCCAGTGCTGGAAGGTCTGACATTTCTGCACGGCCTCAGAGCTGCCACATACTGTCGGAGCCCCAGCACCGCCCCATTCCCGGGAACAGTAAGACTCCAGGGGCTTGCCCAGGTCTTCCTCCAGGGTAGCATATGGGATGTTGTTCGCAGGCCGGTAGATGAGATACAGCGGGATGATCCTAAACACAGTTTCACCTGCAGTAAGCAGGGAGTGTGGCCCAGGGAGCTCCTCCCCCCAGCCCAATTCTGTATTCTTGGACCTAAAAGAAGGGCCCTTCCAAGAATGGAATTCTCAGCTCTGAGCCCAAAGGACACAAAGGAAAGCAGTTCCACCCTGAGTTCAGGAAAGGAAACGGATATTTTTGGCTTCAGAGTCCTGTCCATTCTCTCGGTCAGCGGGATTAGAACCAAACCCTGCTATGGCCATAGGCACTCTGTGGCGTAGGTGAGGGACTGAGGCAGAAGGAGACGTGTGTGTCAAACAGAAGGAGCGCCTTTAGAGAGGATTCAACTAGATTGTGGCTCTCTGCCAGTTGGACCCCAGGTACATAAAGGTGAGTTCAGATTTCAAAATGGAAACAATTGCCATTGATAGCTGACTCCTATGGAAGTCCACACTGACCCTACCCGCCTACCACAGAAGGGTCCTGACCAATCTGCCTAGCTTAGCCCCCCCACCACCTTCATGGAGCCCCAGAAACTGCTGTGCCCAAACTGCATCAGCAGTATCTGCGCTGAATAATGAGGAACTGGGGTGGGCGGGAGGAGCACGAGGGCAGAGCAGAGGCTTTTCTCAAGTGGGGAGTAAATGAGGTCTTTATTTCTAGATTTTGCGAGACCACTGGGCGGAGCATGGGCTAATTGTGAGCCTATCTGCACATGGGCATAACTCAGCACGCCCCTGGGAGGCTGTGAAATCATTGTCTTTGCAGAAGCCCAAGGCAACAGCACTGCACGCTGCACGTCCTGCTCGTTGCATACTTACTCAGGCACCTCCCCAAAGCCAGGCGCGGCCCGGGCTTCGGCTGCGAAGATTTTGCAGTACTCCCGACTCATGTTCTGGATCTTGCACCCCTGTGGATGAGGGAACCACATCTGGTCAGCAAAGAAATTCCCCAGTCCTCCACTGTGTCTGCCTCTAAGTGAATGGGCCACCTGTTAGGGGACTGAAAGGAGGACTCCAGCCCCGGGTGCAGAAGGTCTCACTCTTCCCTGCTCCCTATGCTGCACCTCATTTTCCTATTTTGTATAACAAAGTGGCTTTGGACTTCTTTTCAAAATGAGGCTTTCAACGTGATTTCCAAAGTATTTTCTGGAATCCTAATGGTAGGCGATAGTGCCCCAGAGACCACTCTGTGGAGAGCCGGGAAGACTGTCTACCCCACCCACAGCACCCCCCTTTTATCTCACATATAAAGAAGACTTCCATGAGAGATTATGAATGGGCAGGGGGAAGGTGTCTGCTGCAAATATATAGTTTGAAAACGACAGCCCAAGTCATTTGGAAGCTCTCAAGCTCTCTGAGGCCGAGTATTCAAATTCTGGGCTGCATCCCAGGCTTTCTGCAAAGTCCATCCTAGGAGCCTCATCAGGTTGAGACTGAGATGCCTTCTGCCTCAGTTTTGGGCACCCCAACAGGACCTGGGCTGGGAAAGGGGAGGGGGTGAGAGTATAAAGGGATGGGGCATGAAGATGGGACGTAGTACCTGGATGGTGACATCGTAGTTTCTGCCCACGAGAGAAGTCTCACTGCTAGGCCCAAACACAAGCAGGCTGGACACCTTGATGACGCACGTGCGGCCCGACTCGAAGATGGGTTCCAGCCCGTAGATGACCTTGGCCTGGGAGGCCTTCCGAAGGCCACACCCATATCCGCCCCCTCGGAGCTCCTCGCTTACCAGTCGCCCAAAGAGCTTGTCCCCCCAGCAGCCAGAGTCAGCCAGACCCTTGGCAAATACCATAGGGGTCATCTCAATCTCTTCTCCAACTGAGGGGGAACAGGAGAAATGTGGGAGACCAAGAGCTCCAGCCTGACCAAGGTGGGGCTCTCAGGGAAGGAAAAGGCCACCCTGCTCACTTTCCGTCCAAACCTGCTCTTTGGACACACCGAGTCCCCACCAGACTGTGGGCTCCTTGGGGCAGAAACTCTATTTGATTCAACCCCTGCCATCTAGCAGTACCTGTGTTGTATCCATCATATAACCCCTGCCTCCCACAAATATATCCTGAGCACTGTGTTTGGACAGAGCTTAGGACGTGTGTGGAAGGCAGGGGTTTTCTGTGGCAATAGCAATCAATACAGAATACCAGAATTCGTTTGTTTTGTAATTCGTTGTTTTGATCAGATGAATACATGACTCCACTTCAACCAACACGCTTGACTGAAGCAAAAAGTTTGCAGGACAAATCCAGCAGCAGTGAGCACCCCTAGTGCTCAAATTGTGACCACTAAATATAATTTCCCATTAAAGGGAACCAGGGCTTTCTACAGAAATGGTTGATTCCAGGTCTAGGCAGAAAGTGTACAGCAAGGATCTGAAACATCACGTGAGACCAGAAAGCAAGAGAGTTAGCAAAAGCTACTGGAGACTTGGCAGAAGGACACGGGGGCCAACCTGAAGGGGCTCCTTCTGCAACGTATTGAGTATATCAAATATGTCAAAAATCCATGTATTCATAGTGGTAGCAACAAAAACAAAAAATCCAATCCCCCACTCAAAAAATAAACCTCCCTAGTCACCTATGGAAAATGGTGAGGCACCAACTCATTATTCTAAATTCAGGTAACTAAAGGGAAAAGAGCAAGTATTTATCCTTCATTTCCTGTTGGAACTTATTTATTGGGATAACCAAATGATCATCCCTTTTTTTTTTACAGAAAAAACTCAGCTAATGAATGAAGAAGAAAACATCAAATTAAACTATCTCCACGGTACAACTGCTAATGAAATAATAGATTTAGGCAATAATCAGTGAGTGCTAAAACCCCTGGAGAACACCAGGGTTTGTATCAGATTGTGTTTAACTTTAAAAGGGGATGGATCACACAAATACCACCTGAATGAACCCAATAACCAACCTTAGCATTACTAAAAGGGATGGGGCATGAAACAATCTGACATTATGTGCCTCCAGATGGGATGCAAAAAGTGTATGTAGCACCTGTGAATTATTCTTGAAAAAAAAAAAAAAAAAGTCACACCTGAATCTGACTAAAACTTGGAATCTGATTACCAATTTAGAAGTAGCACATGCATGGGGGAGCATGTTCAACGGGGACATCATCAACAAAATCCAGAATGTTAGAAACTCTACACCAGTGACTTCAACAAATAAACAGCCAAGGAAGATAACAAAGTAGGAGGAACTGTTAAACATGAAGAGAGACTTTGAGCTGCATCAGCCAAAAGCAATGAGCGGTTCCTGATTCAAATAAAACAACGCATGTGAGACAATTAGGGAAATCTGATGGCATGTTTGATGATATTAAAGAATTATTACTTAGTTTTGAGGTTGAAGTTATACTTGATATCAATTAAATTTCATTTGATTACTAAACAAAAGTCACTAGTTAGCACTTTGGGAGGCCAAGGCAGGTGGATCCTTTGAGGTCAGGTGTTTGAGACCAGCCTGGCCAACACGGTAAAACCAGTCTCTACTAAAAACACAAAAATGAGCTGGGTATGATGATACATGCCTATAATCCCAGCTACTGGGGAAGCTGAGGCACAAGAATTGCTTGGACCCAGGAGGCGGAGGTTGCAGTGAGCCATGATCATACCACTGTACTCCAGCCTGTGCGACAGAGTGAGACTCCATCTCAAAAAAAATAAAAAAGAGTCACTAGTTGGATGAATGAGTGATTGAGCGAATGAATGAAGGAATTAATGCATTTGTTAGCAAATACAGCTCTAAACATCTTTCCATCGTCACTGGCTGCCTTCACAGTCCCAAGTCTTAGCCTGTCTCTTGCAGGAGCAGTACATATCCATCCCTATTTGACCCCTTCAAATGAGTATCAAATTTGGCAGGTATTTCATGATCACCAGGGAGCCTACTGAAAATGCAATGTTCCTAGGTCCTGCCGAGGACATTAAAGAGGCCTGCAGTACAGCAGGGACTAGGAAACTGCATTTCTAACAGGTTCCCTGCGTGAATCCAATGCTGGGGTCCACAGAGCACTGTGAGAAACCCTGGGTAGGAGCTGGCAGGATAAGATGTGCCCCTGTGGCCGGTCCTGCCCTGGATCAAAGACTGACATGGGCAAAGGGCACAAGGGTGAACTAACTCCTGTGCAGTGGCCCCTTGGCCACTTCTTTCCCCACAATCTTCTGAGACAGCAGTCCTCCTCCATCACCTCCCCAAGCCACATCCTAAACTAGGAGGCAAAGGGGAGCAGTATGTGGATTGGGACCAGGTTCCAAGTCCTTAAAGTGGGTCCTCCCTACAAATGGCAGGGAGGACTACCCCGTCTTCCCCAGAGGGGCACCATACCTTCACCTTCTTCTCTGGAGATGAATCCTGACAACACTAGATAGACAAAAAGGAGAAAGCAATGCCTTCAGGCTGCTGTGCATAGAGAGAGTGCCTTCTCTCAAAGATGGCAGTTGCCCACCCCCCAGGAGCCAGGCCAGGCCGAGACCCCGGGCGGCGGGGCACACTCACCCTCAGGGCTGAGGCAGAAGTCGGTGGAGGCCAAGCCGTGCTCGTTGTGGATGGTGCACCGATACACACCGCAGTCTACAGGGGAGGCCTGCACGATGGCCAAGGCCGCCGGCCCCTCATCCCCTGCGCTGCAGAGCGGAGACCCTTCTTGTGAGGGCCATCACCATGGCATGGGGCAGACTGTGATCCTAAGCATCCTTGGACCCCACTCTGAGAGGCTGCTGTGAAGCCCAGCTCCGAGAGCTCTGGGCAGGCAGCACGATTCCAGGGCCAAGAGCTGGTCCTGAAGCCGGAAGGTCTGGTTTGCAGTCCTGACACTGACTAGTTGTGTGGCTTTGGATAAGCAGCTTAAAAACGCTGAGCCTCCGTCTTCTCATCTCTACTATGGGAATAACAGCACCTCCCTCAGAGGGTTATTGTGAGGATTAATGAGGTGACGGGCTCAAAGCACTAGGATGGTGCCCGACGGTATTAGTACAATCAGGGAGCCAGGCCAGGTGGCAGTGGTGTCGCCGGCTTACCTCCTGCCCACCTCGCCCACTGGGTGCTGATCCTTGGCCCATGTCAAGACTGAGTCACTAAGAATGTTGAAAAACTGGCACCAGAGCTTCAGGCTACCGGAGGCATCAGGAAACTGCTCCACCCGAATCTTCCGGATCACCTGTGGGGCTGAGAGCAGGGCCCGGTCAAGAGTGGAACACTGCCCTCCTCCAGCTGTGTCCTCTCTGGCCATATCCTTGCTTTCCTGGATGTCCTTAGTGGAAAAGGCTAGGAGAAAACAGGATTCAAGTCTCCACACAGACCCACTACTCACAGCCCCCAGCTGCCTGCTGCCCATATCCCGGGCTTCTGTCCCGACCCCCAGAACACGCATCTCAGCTAGAAAGAAGCCCCTACTGCACCCTGACCCCGGGGAGGCCCAGCTGAGGACATAGACAGGAACTTCAGTTTGCATTCTAGGTCCCCAACTCTAGCAGCCTGCGTTTGAATCCTGTCCCCGTCTCTGTAATCATGCGACAGCTCTGTAAAGGGGGAATGAATGGTGAAGGGACCGAGCTAGAACGCTGCCGAAGCCAGGCCCTGTGCTAAGTACTTCATCTGTTCCAGCCCGTTTAAGCCTCACGCCATTGCAAAGGTGGTAGTTATCTCCACTCTGGAGTGGCAGAACCAAAACCAGAACTAGGCCTTTGGGATTGCAAAGGCTGTGAGATAAGGGTCCCTTTCCCAAGGTCATTTGTGAATCCGGAGGAGGGATGTTAGCAGCGCATGCTTTCCATGGCTCCATAGCACCCTGTGCGACGAAGCCGTCCCCTCCCTCCCCCTGCTCACCTTTCAGCAGGTCTTTGGCTTTCCTGGGCTTGGCCAGTGCCTCCTGCTTGCCTTCATCCAGGGCCAGCTCTGTGTCCGGATCGCTGGCCTTGGGGCTGGGGCTGGGGCCCGGGTCTCCTGCGGCCAGCTCCTCCTCTGCCCGAGGCACCTCCAGCATGCTCGCTTTTCTGCCCTGTGTAGGGGAACGTCTCTCCCGCCCTGGAGTGCCCGGGGACCCAGGCGCCAGGCTTTTCCTGGACCCCCGGGGGGAAACCGTGGGGCTCTCCCTTTCTTCTGGCGTGGTCACCTCCCCGTCTCCTGCTGCTCTGACCTTAGGAAGAAATCTCTTCCTCCGGGCCCCTAGAGCCAGTTCCTCAGGCGTAGCTGCCGGTAGACCTGCCAGAGCCTCCCCGGGGACCTTCTCCCCTTGGGAGGGTTCCTGGGCTCCACTGACTGCTGAGGGTCCCTGCCCACCCACCTCCCCCAGCCGACCACCCATGCCACTCTCCTGAGAGACCCCCAGGCGGCCAGGCCCCTCAAGGGAAACTTCTCCCTTACCCTCACTGGAGCCTTCTGAGGCTAGCCCAGGGCCCTCCTCGTCTACTACAATGGCAGGGACAGTGAGGGGGCTGGGACCAGGACCCCAGGAGCCCCGGGCAGCAGCAAGGGCCTCCCGGCCAGCCTGCACCTCACGGTCCAGGAGGCCAGTGAGGCGGCGGGAGGTACAGGGGCTCAGCAGCAGGGTCTGTGCACTCTGTACCAGGTGGTTGTTCTCCACACGCTCCAGGATGCGCCTCGAAGTCCGGGGACTCAGCCCAGCCACTTCCACGGTGGGGGTCAGGGTGGCTGAGGGTGCCAGACCTCCGGTGGCTGCCCCCACCTGGGACTCTCCCCCTGCTCCACTTGTCTCTGTGCTGGACAGCTTCAGCAGAAGAAGCAGGTAGTTCTTCAAGGAATCGATGAGGCCAGGGTCACAGCTCCGGGGACGTGAGGTCCACCCCTCCACATCTGGTACCTGGGCGCAGGCCCCCTCACTGCTGGTGGCCATGGTCTCTAGTGGGTGACTCTGAGTGGGGGTCTCCAGCCCCACGTGCAATGTTGGGGCAGAACTCATCAGGGCCTGATCCTCCGAGGGCAGGAAGGCAGCTGTGCTCCCATGCTGAGAAGTTGGGGTGCTGCTCGGCCCCTCCTTTGGACTAGCAGTCAGCCCAGTTCCAGGAAGAGAAGGCATCGTGGGCACCTCCTGGCTCAGGCCAGCTGGAGGACAGCCACCCCGATCCACACACGGCAGTCCCCCAGGCTGCTCCTCCTGGGGGCTCTGAAACAGGGTATCCTCCTGCTTGGCCTCGACTGGGCCTGACGACTGTGGCCCTCGGCCTCTCTCTCCTCCCACCTGCTGCACACTCCCCTCGAGGGGCGGCTGTGCCGGGAGCCTGAGGTTCCCTGACATGGGACCCAGCACACTTTGCTGGTGGTTCCTAGAGGCTGTTACTGCTGTCTCCTCAGATCTGGCCAGGAAACCAGGGGTTTCTGGGACACAAGGCCCTTCTGGGGTCTGCGCAAAACATTCAACAATCGGAGGAGCTCTAGGTCCCTCTGTCGGTGGGAGTTCGCGGGCTCTGGATGGTGGGCCGAGGCTGGTCGCCGCCTTCTGCTGTGACTGACCTTTTGCGGCTGTGGGCGCGCTCCCCTCTGATTGCGCCCCCTTCTCTTCCTGCATCCGTCCGTCTTCCTGCGTGTCCCCATCTGCCTGGGCCTTCCTGTCTTGCTGTGTCTTCTTACCTGCCTGTGTTGCTTCTAGCTGTGTCTCTGCTCTTCCCTGTGTCACCTCGCCCTTCTGTGGACTCCTGTCTGACCGTGGCCTCTCGCTTTCTTGTGTCCCAGTGTCCACCTGCGTCTTCCGATCTTCCCATGTCCTGTGGGCCGTCTGTGTTCCATCTCCCCCCGTCCTTCCATCCACCTGCATCTTCCCATCTGCCTGCACATTCTTCTTGCTTCCAGTTCTCTGGTAAGCAGATGTTCTCCCATCCTCCTGGGTTTCCATATCCATGGGTTCAATGATACCCTGACTTCCGGAGGTGCTACAATCAACGGAAGCTACATCAGAGCTGCTGCTGGCTGACACGGTAGAAGCCGTGGTTGTCTGGGATTCCAGGATCTGAGAACACGGGGACAAAAGCAAGGATTTAACTACAAGTGCATTAAGATCTCTTTCCAATCTGGCATCCCAGCCTCCTCTGACCTCATCCAGGACTTTTCATGGGAATCTTGCCGCCTGATTTCTCAGGCCTGCTGGAAGTTGGAAGGCAAAGGCATATGACAAATTCCCAAAGCCCCATGCCCACCCCATCCTAATCTCTGAGCTCAGACTGCACCGGGGAATAGCTAGCATCCAGACCCAGCTTGGGTCTTCCTAAATCTTCCTGAAGAAATCCTGCCTTTCCTGAAAGCCCTTGCTCATGGGTTATCCCGCCCCTCACCCCGACCATTTGAAGGAGACTGTTCTCTCCCCAGGGTTCCCAGAGCAGTCCATTTGTCTTCTCCTGTGGCACTAATTGCCTTGTATAGAATTATGGGTGACGTGAGGGAGTGCCGAAGGGTGTTTCGATAATGGCCTCAATGATAACACTGAGTGGTAATAACATGATGCCATCCAAACAGAGAGGGTTAAAGTAATTCTGAATGGCATCTATGCCAGGAAATTAATGAAACATTATGTTACTCTTTTGAATCTCTATTTGCAAAGCACTATGCTAGGCCCCTGTATATGATATGTATTACCCCACTTACTCCTCAGACAGTGTGAATACTTAGGGGAATCAGCCCCATTCTAGAGATAACAATGACAAGACGGTATGTGATCTGTCTACCGTCAGGTGGTCAGTAAGTGGCAGAGCTCAGATTCACAGGCAGGTGTATCTTGCTCCAATTCCCATGCTCTTTGTTGTTATACCGCAATGCCACCCAGGTTTAAAGGACTTCGTGTCAAACATGGTGGCATCCAACAGTGATGTGCCTCTTCTCCTCCAAGAGATCATCAAAACTAACCAAGTAAACATGAAATAAACAAAGCAAACTCCTTTGTTAGTGAAACTGGAGGCAAATAAAACCTACAGTCTCAAAAAACAAACAAAAGGATAACAGCTGCCAAAAGCCGACAGATACAGACGCTGGTAAGCTGAGGAGGAGCAAAGTGATACCAGGAAGTAAACAGGGTCACAGCTCAGCGGGCGAGGAGTGAGGCTGCTCCGCAGGTCTCGAGACGCCGGCAAGAACACAGCTGCTATAGACAAAGGACTCGTCCTGAGGCGATAAACCCGTTAAGTCCATGGGAAACGAGCTGCAGGGTCATGGAGGCCTGGGTGCAAATCGGCCAAAGACACGGGGAGCTGAGCAGAGCAGACTGCGAGAGGAGACGGAATGGCCAGGGCAGCTCTCAGAAAACGCTGGCAGCTACACTCCGAAGAAACCTCCAGAAAATTGCTAGGCTAAGAACACTGTGTTTTAGCATACAAGGACTAAGGGAATATTGTTCCCATGAGCTCTGCTTGAAGAAAACACCAAGGAACAAATGTTCAACCAAAAGATGACTGGGGAAACAGCAGCAAAAGAGCTGATGGCAAGCATTGAATGTATTTCACTTACGTTAACATACATACACGCATATCAACGTGTAACTGGAGAAGTAAGGCTAAAATCAAGGGGGGGTTCAGAATGGCAAATCAGAATGTCAATGTTCTATGCCCTGATGATACACAAACAGCACAGCCAGCACCAAAGTGGAAAGGGGAAGAAAATACCAAGTGAAGTCCCTTCCTTGACTGTGTCACCTATAAGAGCCAGGCACCAAAGACGTTACTCAAAGCTGAAAAACCAGCCAACAGAAATACAGGATATTCACCTATACAAAGATAATCACTTAGAAATCAAACTTTAGGCTAATATGAGACAGAAGATGAATAAAGAAAAGGCGGGGAAGAAGTGAAAACACTATCATTTTTCATCATAAAAAATTAATAGAAACTGAGTGAACAGATGAAATAATTAATGGTATTATATAAAACTGAAATAATAACATATACATATTTTTAGATATCAGAACCGCATACAAAATCAAACCAATCGGTTCCCAAAATGAGACTTTTTTTTTTGAGATGGAGTCTTGCTCTGTCACCCAGGCTGGAGTGTAGTGGCACGATCTTTGGCTCACTGCAATCATCGCCTCCCAGGTTCAAGCGATTCTTCTGCCTCAGGCTCCTGAGTAGCTGGGACTACAGGCATGCACCACCATGCCTGGCTAATTTTTATATTTTTTGTAGAGACAGGGTTTCACCATATTGACTAGGCTGGTCTTGAACTTCTGACTCATGATCCGCCCGCCTTGACCTCCCAAAGTTTACGCCCACACCCAGCCTAAATGAAAGACTTTTAAATAAACATAATTAACATATATGTAAATTAAGTGTATAATTTAAAGTTACTTTACCAAATTAGGAATTTTCTGTTTTTTAAATTTTTTCATTTTAAATTTATTTTATATTTTAAAATTAGAGACGGGTTCTTGCCATGTTGGCTAGAGTAGTCTCAAACTCCTGGCCTCAAGCAATGTTCCCACCTCAGCCTCCCAAAGTGCTAAGATTATAGGTGTGAGCTACTGCAGCCAGCCTAAATTCAGAATTTTAAATGAATGGTATGGATGTGGGAAAAATTAGAGTTTGGTGAATATCAGGAATGAGTCTGACTGAAGGATTCTTTTTTTTTGAGACAGGTTCTTGCCATCTTGCCCAGACTGGCGTGCAGTGGCTATTCACAGGTAGGATCACAGCCTCAACCTACTGGGCTCAAGCGACCCTCCTGCCTCAGCCTCCCAAATAGCTGGGACTATCAGCTAACTGAAGAACCCTTTTTTTTCCCTTTTCAGACGGAGTCTCGCTCTGTTGCCCAAGCTGGAGTGCAGTGGCACACTCTTGGCTGACTGGAACATCTACCTCTCGGGTTCAAGCGATTCTCCTGCCTTAGCCTCCTGAGTAACTGGGATTACAGGCATGTGCCATCACACCTGGCTAATCTTTGTATTTTTTAGTAGAGATGGGGTTTCACTATGTTGGCCAGGCTGGTCTCGAACTCCTGGCCTCAAGTGATCCACCCTCATTGGCCTCCCAAAGTGCTAGAATTATAGGCGTGAGCCACTGCACCCGGCCTGACTAAAGAATCTTAATAAAAATGCTCTTTAAAGTTCTCTGACAACCAGATATTAACAGACAAAAATGTCTTGGTGCCAACAAAAGCAATTAGTAATATATTAGAGCCTTCTTTTTTATCTTTTGATATTCTAGAATTAGAAAATATTAATAAAGACATAAGATCTATAGATCTATAAAGAAGGTGCAGACTATGCATACGAGCCCACTGCTGTTCACAAGACTCACGGAAATCAAACTCCTTGATTAAAGCTACCCTCCCTCCTAACCCACTGACTATGCATACAAGCCCACCGCTGTTCACAAGACTCACGGAAATCGAACTTCTTGATTAAAGCTAACCTCCCTCCTAACCCACTGTCAGCCAGATCGGTCCCTCAGTGCTATTGAACCTACTTCTTCATTATCTCAATATCTGTCTCCTTCATCCCCGCTGCCAACTGCCTAATGGGAGCTGCTAAAGACAGAACTGTTTTTCTTGGACTTGCCTGGACTACTGTAAAACCTAATTGGTATCCATGACTCTTATCTTTGCCTCTGCTAAACTATTTTCCTCACTGCAGCCCAAGAGACCTTTCCAAAACACAAATCTGACTGTAACACTCCCCTGCTTAAAACCCTCTCAGTGGCTTCTCATCACTGACAGGATAGAGCCTAAAGTCCTAGGTTCAAAGAGCAGAAAGCTGAATTAGACACTAGCCCCTTCTTATTCACGGTTTTGCTTTCCATGGTTTCAGTTAACTGTGGCCAATCTTGATCTGAAAATATTAAATGAAAAATTCCAGAAATAAACAATTGATACCTTTTATAGGGCATTTCAAAGAGGCTGTGAAACCAAGAGCTCTTAACACTGTGACCAAAGATGGAAGTTCTCTATAGGATGCCATGGTACTTGATGGTGCTATGTCTTCCTGGGGAGACATAAGACTTAGGAATTATATGACACAGTAATCCACGATTGCTGCCACGGGAGAGTTTTAAAGATTAACCAAAGTAAAAAGCAAAAACAAATTATAAACTTGATGCTGTTCTGAGCAGCATGATTAAATCTCACGACACCCCACCTGGGATGTGAAACAGCCTTTTGTCCAGCATAGCCACAAGGTATACACTGGGCTGCCCATTACCCATTAAGTAGCCATCTCACTTAACACATCAACTGTCCTGGTATCTCAGGGCTTGTGTGCAAGTAACCATTATTTTACTTAATAAATGGCCCCAAAGCTCAAGAGTAGTGATACCAGCATATGATTATAGTTGTTCTATGTTATAATTAGTTATTGTTGTTAATCTCTTACTGTGCCTAATTTATACACTAAACTTTATCACAGGTATGCATGTATAGGAAAAAACACTATATATATAGTGTTTGGTACTATCTGCAGGCTCAGCCATCCGCTGGGGATCTGGGAAAGTATTTTCTGTGGATAAGGGGACTGCTGTACTCTCCTGGCCAGGGTTACAGGCATCGCACAGCCTCTACAGACAGCAATTTGGCATTATTTATTATACTAAAAATACTTAAACTCGGCCAGGAGTGGTGGCTCACGCCTCTAATCCCAGCATTTTGGGAGGCCGAGGTGGGCGGATCACAAGGTCAGGAGATTGAGACCATCCTGGACAACATGGTGAAACCCCATCTTCACTAAAAAACAAAAAGTAGCTCAGCATGGTGGTGCACACCTGTAGTCCCAGCTACTCAGGAGGCTAAGGCAGGGGACTCGCTTGAACTGGGGAGGCAGAGGTTGCAGCGAGCAGAGATTGCACCACCGCATTCCAGCCTGGGCAAAGAGCAAGACTCCATCTTAAAAAAAAAAAAAAGGATACTCTTTAACCCAAAAATTCCATTCCTAGGAATTTATCATACAGGAATACTTTCATGTGCAGATGGACTTATATACAAGGATACGTACTACAGCATTGTTTATGTGTATAACAGCAATAGACTAGAAATCACCTAAATTCCACCAATACAGGACTGATCCAATGAATTATGGTATATCCATATTCCAGATAAATAAAACAAATATCCAAACAAAAAAGCAAGGTAAAGGACAGAAAGTATAATATGATATGTAACCTTTGTGTGGAAAATACACAGACATACACACATATTTGCAAATGTAAAGAAAATAGCTCTGGAAGGATGCCCAAGAAACCAGCTCTGGCAACTGACTTCAGGAAGAGGACCTGAGCTGTGGGGATAGGGAAGGGGGAAGACTTAATATTCTCTATATATCTTTTGTACTTTTTGAGTTTTATACATTGCGCATGTGACACACATTTAACAAAAATACAATTAAAAATGAAAAAACATAAGGAAGTAAACCCTTGTGTGATCAATGAGGCCTGTCCCTCAGCGAGAGTCCCAGATCTGTCTCTCCAGGTTCATCTGTTGGGTCCCTCCACTCAACACTAACTTAATTGTCCTGACAACTATGCTACTTTATAATTCCTTTATGTATTTTTTCTGTGCCAGACATTCTCACCTTCCTTCTTGCTCACCTGAAGGACTCCTTCTCAACCTTGAAGACCTCCTTCAAGTTTCTTTTCTTCCTTAAAGACTTCCTGAGTTCTCTACCCCAAAAAACATTAGTGGCCCCCATAGCAAATGTACCTGTTTCCATCATTATATTCCCATTCTGTGTTATTTCATGCATATGGTAGTTATTTATTTCTTGCATATGTTACTTGCTAATCTGTGAACTCTTCCCCTCTGAAGAGGGCCCAGTACAGGCCTAGGAGTGGGAAATCAATAAATATATGGTGGATGACTGGCTATTCTCTGTACACTTCTACAAGGGCTGACCCCTCTAACTAAACATTATGGGGGAGAGCGTGTGTGTGCGTGTGTGTGTGCGCGCATGCTCTTGTTGCCCAGGCTGGAGTGCAATGGCACAATCTTGGCTCACTGCAACCTCCGCCTCCCAGGTTCAAGTGATTCTCCTGCCTCAGCCTCCTGAGTAGCTGGGATTACAAGCATGCACCACCACACCCGGCTAATTTTAGTAGAGACGGGGTTTCTCCGTGTTGGTCAGGTTGGTCTCGAACTCCCAACCTCAGATGATCCACCTGCCTTGGCCTCCCAAATTGCTAGGATTACAGGCATGAGCCACCACGCCTGGCGGAATATCATATATTTCTTAAAAATAACCATGGCGTGAGTGGACTAAACCTAGTTGGCTCTATGTAAGCTTTTTTACTACAAGGGGTATTAGTAGGTTTAATTTGCCATGCTGTCTCTCCCTCGTCCCTCATAAATTCTCAGATATTAAGGACCCAGTCCATGGCCAGGTATGGTTGCTCATGTCTATAATTCCAGTGCTTTGGGAGGCCATTGCAGGAGAATTGCTTGAGGCCAAAAGTTCAAAACCTGCCTGGCAACACAGCAAGACCCCGTCTCCACACACAAAAAAAACACACACAAAATCATTAGCCAGGTGTGGTGGCACATGTCTGTAGTCCTAGCTACTCTGGATGTTCAGGTGGGACGATCGCTTGAGCCCAGGAGTCTGAGGCTGCAATAAGCTATGATCACACCACTGCACTACAGCCTGGGCAACAGAGTGAGACCCTGTCTCTGAAAATAAAAACATAACAATTTTAAAAGAAAGTTTTATTCACCTTGGCATCCTTCACAGTGCCAAACACACAGGAGGTTCACAGGAAAGAACAACTGAATGAAAAGTAGTATAGTTATAACCCTCTAAGGGGGCATGGCCCTGGAGTGCTGGTTTCGGGGAGCAAGGGACAAAACCAGGACCTTAACTGGGATAGGGCAGGGCAGTCATTTTTGCATAAGTTTTGGTAGTTTGTAATTTTTAAAGAATTGCTCTATTTCATCTAAGTTGTTAAATTTACGTGCAGTTTTTCATAGTAGCCCCCCTTTTTTTTTTTGTCCTTTCTATCCTTACAGGGTCCGTAGTGATATCCCCTCTTTCATTCTTAATACTTGTATTTTTTGTCTTTTTTTTTCTTTGTAAGTCTTGCCAGAGGTTTATTGATATTAATGATCTTTTCAAATAACCAGCTTTGGGTTTATTTTCTCCATAGTTTTCCTGTTTTTAGTTTCAATATTTTCTGTTCTTTTCTATCTGTTGCTTTGGGTTTATTTTTCTCTTCTTTTTCCAAACAGTGTTCTAAGGTGGGACCTTAGGTTATTGATCTTTTTTCTTTTCTAATATAAAACATTTCAATGCTATGCATTGTTCTCAAGGCACTGATTGAGCAGCACCCAACATTTTGGTATGTTATATTTTCACTTTCATTCAATTTAAAATATTTTCTAATTGCCCTTAGGACTTCTTTCTTGGTCCATAAAAGTATCTTCTTTAATTTAAAAGTGTTTGAAAATTTTTCAATTTGTTTCCAAAGTATTCGCCCTTACTTGTCACATTCTTATAGTAGTTGCTTTAAAGTCAGATGATTCTAACATCTTATGTCATTGTGGCATTGGCACTCTTTGATTGCCTTTCCATGCAAGTGGAGATTTTCATAATTTTTCATATGCCATGTAATTTTTATTGTATTTGGACATTTTAAATATTACAAGACTCTGATTCTTATTTAAATCTTATGGAGACTGTTAACATTTTTGTCTTAGGAGGCAATCTACCTGGTCATGTTCAGGCTACAAATTCTATTCAGGCCTCTGAGGTTACAGTTTCAGTGTCGGTTCCATTTTCCAAGCCTTTCCGGTGCTATTTGTTTTTGTTGTTGTTGTTGTTTTGTTTTTGAAAACAAGTTTTATTCTGTCACTCAGGCTGGAGTGCAATGGCACGATCTCAGCTCATTGCAACCTCTGCCTCCCAGTTCCGCAGGTTCAAGCAATTCTCCCACCTCAGCCTCTCAAGTAGCTAGGACTACAGGCATCTGCCACCATGCCTGGCTACTTTTTTTTGTATTTTTAGTAGAGACAGGGTTTTACTATGTTGGCCAAGCTGGTCTTGAACTTCTGACCTCAAGTGATCTACCTGCCTCCACTTACCAAAGTGCTGGGATTATAGGCGTGAGCCACTACGCCCAGCCTGCAGTGTTATTTAGACCTGCCCTGTGTGTGTGCCACCCCGTGGCCAGTGTGGGACTTGAATGATGGTTCATTAATGTTTTTATTCTCAAAGTTTTTTTATTCTCAAAGTATTTCATTCTCAAAGTTTTATATATGCTGTTCAGAATCAGATCCATGCAGGAACAGCTTGGGAATAAGTCCAGAAATTTATAAAGAGTTTATAAACCCAGAGGTCATTAACGATTCTCAGAGGTTATTTTCTCAAGCTTTGCCCTCGCCACAGTTCCCCCTATAGGGCCCCCCTTTTTCAGTCTTCTGGCCAAATAGCTAGCTGGAGCTTCCTTTACCCCTCTCTGCCACATACTCTCACACATGAGCCTGTGATATGGACGAAGGAAGAGATCAAGGAGGAAAAGAAAAAGAAACAGGGGCTTGTCCCACTCTTTTAGGATCACAGCTCCTCTAACTGGAGGGGAAGATTCTTTTCTCTCAAAGTTTTAGGCAGCTGTGGCCTCTGCTACTGCCACTGCCACAGCCAAGAAATCTCTTTTCCATTCCTGAAGTCTAATCTAGAGGGCTTCTCCTGGAGCTCTCTCTGCCCATGTCAGTGTTGACCTCAGGGTTTCAGACAGCATTAAGACCAGGCCAGGAAATGCCAGAAGGGGGAAAAAAAGTAAAAAAAAAAAAAAAAAAAAATTATTCTAATTTCAGGGATTGAGATATTTTTTAGTCACCCACATGACTTAGAGCTCACCAATACCTCAATACTGTGAAAGTAATTTACCTGATTCCCCTTTCTCCGAGGGTACAAACCCAAAGCCCAGTGGGCTTACACGGGCTCCCACTCTTAAGACTATGGACTCTAATTTTTGTCTTCTTAGTCTCATGAGACCATCTACACTATTGCTCAGTCTCTCATTCTCCTCTTCTGGCATAGAAAATATCTCCCAGGACAAAAGCCATGCCAAATGCTGGGCCTACCATTCTAGATTTCTATCTCCGCCCAGATCCTGGCCCAGTAATTCTTCTCTTTGTTAGCTCTCCAATGCCCTCAAGCAGACATTTTTATATTTTGTCGAGCTTTTCTAGTTGTCCTCCGTAGTTGAATTATCTAACCCAGTACTACTAGAAGCTGATATTTGATCATTGTTAGTTCTCTTCCTTCTCTGTGTCACTCCTGGCCTTAGGTAATGTGACAGTTGGTGCCAAACAAACCAGAGCCGTACATAAGACATAGGAAGAAAAAATGTTGAGAAGCTTTCAGTGCATTTAGGCATCAAAATTAGGACAGGCTGGTTTTGCATTCCCTCTCTAGCCCACAACCTCAGCTTTGTTTCATGCTAGTCATCCTTCCCAGAATGTCTCCCTTTTTCTCTTTCACCTAATTCCTTTCTATCTGGGAATATTATCTTTTATATTTAAAAAATTATATTGAATGTTTTTCTAATATGGCATTTCCCATAATAAATCCATACATGATGCCAACCAGTCTGCCCTCGTCCTAGCTGCCTTCCTTGGTGACTCTAGACCACACCGTTCTCCCTCTCTGGAAGTTCACTGTTGTCATCAGTCACCACATCCTGTTGCACTTCTTTCTAGTGAGTCCAGTCCCCTCAATTCAGTAGATAATTCCTCAAGGCAAGCATCATGTCTCTCCTCAATCCCCCTCCATTCAACAGCTCTCAAAAGGTATTTATATTCATGTCCTCCCTAAAAACCAAAGAGCCTTGATTGTGAGAGAAGAGTTCCCACACCTTGGGATGATCATCCTCAGGATCTTCAAGGCTTCTGAAAAAGAGACACTTAGGTCTCAAAGCATTCAGCAGGGCTCTCCCACACCTACACGGTCTCCCTCCAAGGATTTTGGCAGATGGGGCATTCTACCATGTTCCCCCATATACCTCAGCTTCAGAGATCTGAAGCAGTCCCGGAAAAAAATCTCAAGTTAGGGCACTAAAAGCAGCCTTCAAGGGCATTGAAGGGCAGTTTCCATTCATTGGCTACCTCCTGCCCAGAACGAGAGCTGTCTGAACAGCATGCCTGGGCTGCAGGAGAAGCAGGCATTCTTTACAACCCAAGAGGCCCCAGCTCTACCAGCTGTTCCTCATCCATACCCAGAAGAGAAGCCTCACTCACGCTTCCAAAGGTCCTCCTTACTCCCTGGAAAGAAAATCAAGACACAGGAAGGGGACACTGGCATCAGATCCCAGAAATAGGGGCCCTTAAAGTAACGAACCCTAATAAGAGACACGCTGGGCTCAAAGGAACAAAAAAAGAGAACTTAAAAAGAGATGAGATTCAGCAAAAACTTGGGGTATGGGGAAGAAAGAAAAACAGAAAAAAAAAAAAGAAGTAAAAAAAAGAAAGAACATTTGGATCATGAGAATATGCAAAGATCTCTCACCAAGATCCCAAATGAGAAAGCTAAATATTAAGGTATTGGTTTTTCCAAAGTTTTACTGGAGGCCCATTCAAAATACAAATATGCCTTTAGTTAACTATGAAAGGATTTAACAGGTTTTATAATCGCATTAAATATCATTCATGACTTGTTAAAAAATGGTGAACAAAAAAATAGAAAGTAAAAAACAATAGTATCTGAAAGTCTGAAGAATTTCAAACAATGATTCTACAGTTTTCCTAGAGGAATAAATAAGAGATTATAGTTCAGAAAAAATTTTAAAGAAGGATAAGAGAAGAACTTGCTCTGCCAGAAATCAAACCTATAAAAATTAAAACAAGATTGTCTTGTAAAAAATCAACAAACAGATTCATGGATTATGATAGATGTATATGTAGGAATTAAAATTGACTCTAGTGTATGTAAGAATCAGTATATTAAGAATAAAAAACAAAATACAGATACGGTTTGAATATTCCACAAATAATGTTGAGGAAAATTACCTATTTGTTAGTCAAACATCAAGCCAGAGACTAATGCTGTATTATACACCCAAACAAATTTCAGATTAATTTAAAAATCAAAAGAAAGAATTCAAACAACAAAAATTAGCGAAAATACAGATTACTACTTAATCTTAGACTATGGAAGGAAAGCATAAACACTATGGAAAAAAGGTTAAAATATTCATACTGGGCCAGGCACAGTGGCTCAAGCCTGTAATCCTAGCACTTTGGGAGGCTGAGGTGGGTGGATCACCTGAGGTCAGGAGTTCAAGACCAGCCTGGCCATCATGGTGAAACCTCATCTTAAAAAAAAAAAATTCATACTATGTCAAGTTACATAGTCATTAAAAATAAAGTTTTTTCAAAGATTTTCTAGAAACCATGGAAAATGCTCATGAAATGATGAGAAGTAAAGAAAGCAGGATACTCACACCTGTAATCCTAGCATTTTAGGAAGCCAAGACAGGCAGATCATGAGGTCAGGAGTTCAAGACCAGCTTGGCCAATGTGGCAAAACCCCATCTGTACTAAAAATACAAAAATTAGCCAGGCATGGTGGCATGCACCTGCAATCCCAGCTACTGGGGAGGATGAGGCAGGAGAATTGCTTGAACCCAGGAGGCGGAGGGTGCAGTGAGCTGAGATCGCACCA
>PVKP010035242.1:0-23483 GCA_004027715.1 Plecturocebus donacophilus | reverse complement strand
CCGCCGAGCCGAGGCGCCGGCAAAAAAGCCGCGCCAGCCGAAAGGGTCACGCTGGCGACCCGTGGGGCTCCTCCGCTGGGAATGTCCTGGTCCGTGGGCAGCAAAAATGTATCGGTAAGTGTGGCGTCCACTGGCTCTCTGCGCTTTTACTGGGAGCTGCAATCCTGAGCTGCTAGTGATCGGCCATCTTGGATCTCTCCAGTTTTTTTTTTTTTAATTAAGCTTTAGTTTTTAGAGAATTTTTAGGTTCACAGCAAAATTAAGTGGAAAGAACAAAGTTCCTACATACCCCCTGTTCCCACACATGTGCAACCTCCCCCACTATTGACATCCCACACCACAGTCATGCATTTGTTGCAATGAATGAACCTACAATGCTGCCTTGTTATCACCAGAGTCCATAGTTTACATAGGGTTTGGTTTTGGTATTGTACATTCTATGGGTTTTGACAAATGTTTAATAACATGTATCTACCATTAGAGTGTGCAGTTTTGATTCATGGAAAATGACTTTAAGGCTGGCATGGGGGCTCATACCTGTAATCTCAGCACTTTGGGAGGCCAAGGCAGGCTGATCACGTGAGCTCAGGAGTTGGAGACCGGCCTGGGCAACAAAGCAAAACCCCATCTCCACCAAAAGTACAAAAAATTAGCCTAACATGGTGGTGTGAGCCTGTAGTCCCAGGTACTTGGGAGGCCAAGGTGAGTCTGGGAGTCAGAGGCTGCAGTGAGCCCAGATTGCACCACTGCATCTGGCCTGGGTGACATAGACCCTGTCTCAATAACAAAGAAAAAAAACAGAACATTCAAAGTTTACACCTATTTATTTTTCCATCCCCTCAGGACTCCGGACATTTCACTTCACACTGTAAATTCACTCTGTTGCCACTACTCAGGACTTCTGATGGGGCATGAAAATCCAAGCCTGCTTTATGATATTAACCTCTGAAGCTCATAAACTGCTTAAAACTCTAGAATGTCCACATAATTAATGATTATCAAGTAAAAATGCCACAATTTAGTGTCTTAAAACAATATTGATTTATCATTTTCAAGATTATGTGAGCTGGACAGGAAGATCTTCTGTTGACTTGAGTTCATTTACTGGCTGAATTAGGCTGCAGAGCTGTCTGTACTGGAAGGTCAAAAATGACCTTGCTCGGCAGGGGCAGTGGCACGTGCTTGTAATCCAACCTACTTGGCAGGCTGAGACAGGAGGATTCCTTGAGCCCAAGAAGAGTTCAAGACCAGCCTGGGCAACATAGCAGGATCCCATCAAAAAAAAAAAAAAAAAACCAAAAACAAAAACATGACCTTACTCAAAAATCTGGCCATTGTACCTGGCTGTCATGTGGGACCACTCAGTTATCTTCCACATGCCCAGTCATACTTCATTAGGCTCCTTCAATTTCCTTACATAGCATTCTCACGGTGGCATCCAAAAGAGCAAAGGCTAAAACGGAAAGATGTTTTGCGAGTTAAGATTCAGAATTCTCACAATATCACTTCTGCTAGATTCTATTAGTTACAGCAAGTGTTTTGGTCAGTCAAATTTAAGAGACTGGGAAAAAGATTTCCAAATTTAATGAAAAGAACGTCAACGTACTTGTGGCCATTTAAATCTACCGCTATGCCTTGCTTCTGAAATTAAAATATCTTTAGAATGATCTTAGGAAATAATTTGGTGAAAAAAAGGGCCGAAATTTTCAATGAATTTATTTAAAAGAACTCACACATTGTCAAGTCCGTAAACTTCTTGCTGATCATAAACTCCCTAATCCGTGATTCCTGCTGCCTTCACATTTCTATACCTTCTGTTTCATACAGTTTTTGAGGCAGAGTATGCTTTGAAAAGTACACTTTCAAACAACTGATGTTTTATAAATAACTGATTAAAACATTTCTTTAAAATTCTTTTCAAAAAAAGTCATATAACCTCTAAATAGCAAATGTTGAAGATTATCTACTCTTCTCAGGCCAAAGAAACTCCAACAGGCTTTTAGTTCTAGTTAACCCCCAAACATTAATAAGTAAAAGTAGCAACTGTATTCAAAAGTGATTTATAAATTCAATAAAGTATGTTTTAGATGTTTAGTGGCTTACTTCCAATAAGAAGCTTTCAATTTAGTTATCTTTCTCAAGGTGGACAAAAATGATTGTCTACATTGGGGAACATCACAGAAGATGCTATTTGAAATAAAACAATCAGCACCCTCATTTAATGTAAGATGACTTAATATATATTACTCAAATGACTTTATATATATATATTGACTTCTAATATATATAAAAATGACTTTTAATATATATTAACACATAAATATATATTATCTATATGAGCTAAAACCCTGGTTTTTTTTGCAAAATTACTGTATATTCATATTGGCTGGCTGCAGTGGCTCATGCCTGTAGTCCTCGCACTTTGGGAGGCTGAGGCAGGCAGATCACTGGAGGTCAGGAGTTCCAAACCAGCCTTAATAAAAATGCATATATATATATATAAATTGCAAGAGTGAGACTATGGTTTGGATATCAGTCAAACGTTTAAAATTTGTATGATTTAGGGCAATTCTATTACACCATTAAGTTTAGTCTGCTCATCTGGAAAACTGGAATGACAGTGGTTCATAACATCAAGTAGGCTCAAAGAATAAACCAAGATAACTGATGCAAAGGTCTAATTGGCATTACTGGAACATCAGTCACTGTTAATTTATTTTTGTTGTTGTTGTTAATGTTATAATTGTATTATTAACTCTTAGTTTAGAAGTAATTGGTAAATTCTGTTATGCCTAAAGTATAGACAAGAAAAGGAAACTCTAAAACTAAATGTTTAAAAAGTATATGTTTTAATTTTTTATTTTATTTTATATCCTACTTGGAAAACAATTCAATAATTATAGTGCTAAGCTAATTATGTAGATTAATCAGTAGTATGTATCAGGCAGTGGTTTCTGAATGATAACAGCCTGCCTCAGGTGGCCTTAAAGCATACCAAGCTGAAGGCTATCAATTTTACCACCTGAGAAGTGTTCTAATTAACCAAAAATGCAGAGCCTAAAGTGGCTGCTCCATTACTGCCAATGAGACTAACAGTTGGGTTCTTAGATTTATTAGCCTGCAAATGGTTGACTGTCAATTCCAAAGCACCAACTGTGCCTTCTATTTGCAAGTTTTTTTCCCAATATTTATTTGTAATATAAGGTCAGGTAATTATACAAGAAAATCTCTTAAGCTATAATAGAAATGCTTGGGCACCAGAATCAGATTTATTCTTCCTGAAAGCCACTGTATTTTTACTTAGTGGCCTTGGAAGAGTTAGTTAAAGCATGTTGCCCTACATAAACATTGGACATGGATAGTTTCTTTATATATTGTAGTGACAATTAGTACAGATACACTTAATGTGCCTAGAATAGTTTTTACACATAATAATCAAGAATTTTTTCCTACTGTTTCTCATCCTTTATAATATACAGAGGCATTTGATCAAGTGAAGGGTCCCATGTTAGAGGACTGCATGTGTTATTCCTATTAATTTAATTAGAGAATATGATTATGCAATCTGCAACAGTATACAGTGTTATTTCTTCTGTGTAAAGCATAACTATATTTTTAAATTTCCATTTTTCTCTCAACTGTATCAACAGGTTTATGACATTCTATTCAGGGCTAAGAAATTTACAGTGTTCAGCAGACAGGCTCTTGACTTTCATAATAAAACTTATATTTTATTGTGCAGACAAGATGAACAAATATCATTTCAAACCTCACGCTGCATCTAAAATGTTTACAGTGATACAGCAGTACCTTTCCTTCATTGTTATGTTCAATGATCCATGCTATGGAACTATTTTATAGAAAAGTATGCTTTAAAATATTTCCAGGTCTGTAACTAAATCCTATCCTTTGAATGGAAAGTAATGTTCATTTATTTCTATGCAGTATTATTTGGAATAATGAATTCAGTTTTATGAAGTGATACAGGTTTATTTGATGATCGGGAAAACTTGGAATTTGTGGTATTGAGTATAATCTTCAGAGACAAGTAAAAGGTGTGGACCTGTGTTACCTACATGGTTACAACACTTGTTATATAATAAAATCCGGTTCTATAAAAAGACCAGTAGCCATATTGGATGACAAAGTGTGGTTGTTTTGTTTTCATTATGGTTTTTTTTTTAGTTTTTATTATTTATTTATTTATTTTTGAGATGGCGTTTCGCTCCTCTTGACCAGGCTGGAGTCCAATGGCGCCAGCTCAGCTCACTGCAACCTTTGCCTTCCAGGTTCAAGTGATTCTCCCTTCTCAGCCTCCAAAGTAGCTGGGATTACAGGCAAGCGCCAGCACTCCCGGCTAATTTTTTGTATTTTTAGTAGACATGGGGTTTCACCGTGTTGGTCAGGCTGCTTTCGAACTCCTGACCTCACGTGATCCGTCCGCCTTGGCCTCTCAAAGTGCCGGGATTATAGGCATGAGCCACCGTCCCTGGCTGTTTTTGTTATTTTTAATGTGAATCTGTTAAAACTTCACTCCCAAGGTGGAATGGTATTATAGAAATACAAAGTGCATACTTATTCTAGATTCCATTGTGTTATGTGATATAATGACCACTGGCTATATGTGACCAATGGAGCACTAATATGTGGCTTCAAGTTTAGAAGTGCTGCTAGTTTAAAAACATATTCAATTTCCAATACTGAACATGAAAAAGACGTCTGAAAATATCTCAAAAATAATTTTATAAGTTGATCAATTCTTGATCCTATATATTTTCGGTCAAGCAAATTAAGTTATTAAAGTGAGTTTCACTTGTTTCTACTTACATTTTTAGAAAACTTAAAATTTTTCTACCTTTCTAGAAAATTGAAATTACATATTTGGCTCACATTACATTCGACTTGCAAGTGTGTGTGTGTGTGTGTGTGTGTGTGTGTGTGTGTGTTTCTACTGCTTATTTGCAAATTTTTCACTCTGTATATTTCTCACAAGGACGGAGGGGGACTGAGGGTTGAAGTCAGTGGCTAGTGAAAAATCTGACATTTTAATTTTATGTTGTTTCACAATTTCTTTCCATTCTAGTGGTTTGTTTTGTGTCACCTATAGGAGAGCAGAAAAACAAACAAACAAACAAACAAAAAATTAAATGTTTGAAGTCTGCAAGATCTAGGGATAAAGCATACATTTTATGTATATAATCAGTGTTACAGTTCACATGCAGTTGTCTGAATACCATATTTAAGTTACTATCAGAAATGACCCAAGGATGTGTGTCTTGACTGAGTGAATCATTATTGTATCACATAAAAAGGACAAGCCTGATATCCATCCTGATGAACTGTATCAAGCATTTGTAGGTTAACATATACAATGTCTGAACAGGCTGTGGGGAAGGTATAGAAAAGGAAAGAATCCTGGAATTCAGAAATCACCAATAAAATATATCCTAAAAAGGGAAGATCCTACTGAGTCGAATCATTGGAAGTGGACCTGACAACGACCGCTAATCTGAGAGAAGACTCCAAAAGCATTGTCAACATGGGAAGTTGCAATGGCACCAATTCTTTGTTTATGAAATTGACTAAAAAAATAAAACCCTCACACAAAAAGACACGTACACACACCCACATAGATTTCCCCCACCAGGACCCTCACACAAACACAACACTAGACATTCATTCTGCCTTTTCAGTATGATCTATATTCCAAGGTCACAACTAATTGATAAGGGAAAGAATATAAAACTTCCAATTTATAAATTCAGATACAATGACAGAATAAGAATAATAACCATGGTTGGCTGTAAAAATCAGCACAATTATCCAACGCATCCCTTTGTAACGATACTTTACAGACTTTCACATCAACAAGTGCAGTTTGTTTCTCCACTCTGAATTCAACCTAAAGCTCATATGGATTTGCATAGTTTTCTTTTCACTTTTGGAACTCTAACACCGCCATGTGAACAAACCCCTACAGTTGGAAGAAAGATCTCTTCCTAGAGCAGCCAGCTGTAGCCAGTCTGGCAGCTGAGCTCAAATACATGAGCAAGCTCAACTGCAATCAGTTTTGCCTACCTCAGTAGAACCATACAGCTGACCAGAGGCTAATGGGCAAAAATGAATCGTTATTGTTTTAAGCCACTTGGTGTTGGGATCTCTTGTTAAACCGCAATAGATGACTAATTTAATAACTATTGAGAAATCTCCAATGAGATAATGGCTCTAGGAAATAATCAAATTATTCTGCATCCATGGATATATATGAAAATGATACAAGAAATAACTTTTGAGGTATAGGTAGGAATTGTGGATCTATGTATTTAAAATATAAATAATAATGGCTTAAAACTATAAATTGGAGAGGGTGGCAGTTACTAAATAATACTAGATGAATTGCAACTACCATGCACAAAGATTACTGTTCAGCAACAAAAATGAACAGACTACGAATACGTGTAAGAAGATGGATGCATGTCAGAAGCATTATGCTCAGTAAAAGAAACCAGACACAAAAGACTGTGTCTATATTGTACACAAACTGCATTCTGTAGAAGGCAAAACTATAGGGACAGAAGTCAGATCAATAGTTGCCAGATTCTGAAGGAAAGAAGAGAGGGTTAACTTCAAAATAGCCAAAGAACATGTTATGGCAATTGAAATGTTCCATGCCTTGTTTTTTGGCACTGGATACTTGAAAAATACTCAGTAGCTAAATGTATCAAAATTTAGATTTAAGTAAATGTGATCTCAAAGAAAGAACTAGACAATACAATATTCAAAGTGTCTTGCAGATTGTAACAAAACCTTACAGACAAGAGAATAAGCACAAAATTTAGCAAAATACCTATCTATGTAAAAGAAAAAAGGGGGATGGAATTAAGGGAAATTGTGACCGAAAAGTTATTGGTTAACCTGGGTTTTTAAAGCTGGGTTGTTAGTATTTTACTTTCATTATTTTTATTATTCAAATTTTATATCTTACATATAATAAAAATTAGGAATTATAATAATTCATAGAAATAAAAAAGACAATGTCTGGGGTTGAGGTAAAACAGAAAAATATAGGACCTATAAAAACATACTGAGCTAAAATTCAGTTAGCCATGGGATAAACAAGATAGTCCAAAAAGGTGAAGTAAAAAAAGTAATAACAGTACACACCAGCAAAAGTAACTTAAAAAAATAAATACTAAGTATTGACAAGGATGAGGGATAGTGGATACACTTTTTAACAATTGTAATAAAAATCACACAGCATGAAATCTATCCTATTAACACATGTTCAAGTGTGCAGTACAGTGCAAAACTTCCAATAGGATATAGGATATAGGATATAGGATATAGTTATAGGATAATTAGTTATAGGATAATCTATCCTATTAACACATGTTCAAGTGTGCAGTACAGTGCTGATAATGATTTTTATATATAAGATCATATTATCTGCAAACAGACATCATTCTTCTTCCTTTCCCTTTCCATTTGAATGCCTTTTATTCCCTTTTCTTGCCTAATTGCTCTGGATAGGATTTCAGTACTGTGCTGAATAGTGTTCTGAGACAGGCAAGACAGAAATCCATTCTTCACTCAACTCTTCACAAAGCTAGAACACTGAATACACATTCTATGCTTCCCTTTTCTTCTTAAGGGAAAAACTGCCAAGCTGTATCAGCCTTTTCCTGTTGTATTCTGGGTCCTCAGAAGCAGCATCAAGATACCGAGATCTCTCTCTCCCTCTTTTTTTTTTTTTTTTTTTTGAGATGGAATTTTGCTCTTCTTGCCCAGGCTGGAGTGCAATGATGTGGTCTTGGCTCACCGCACCTCTGCTTCTCAGGTTCAAGTGATTCTCCTGCCTCAGCCTCCCGAGTAGTTGAGATTACAGACATGTGCCACCACTCCCAGCTGATTTTTGTATTTTTAGTTGAGACAGAGTTTCTCCATGTTGGTCAGGCTGGTCTCGAATTTCCGACCTCAAGTGATCCACCTGCCTCGGCCTCCGAAAGTGCTGGGATTACAGGCATGAGCCACCACGCCCGGCCCCAGATCTCTTTTTGTTCTCAGCAGTCTCCAGGCATCTATAGTATGCCAGGTCCTATAAATGCTCCAAGTCAGGCAACACAGAAACAAGTCCCTTGGGGAGCCTCCTCAAAAGCTATACATTTCGATGCATGCTCCAACTCTCTCTCTCCCTAGTGTAAAGCCAGAGTTGGGCGTTTTTCTCCAACTCATTTCATTCTGAACCAGGGAGGGAAACAATGGTGAATAAATACCTCATAGCTTAAACCATTTGTTTAGCTCTCAGAGATTCCCAAATATGGTAAAATTTTTTGTCAGTGCTTAGATTCAGTCGAGACAGAAAACAGTACTTTGAGTAGACCCACAAAATCCTAAGTAGAGACATAGTCTAGATTTCTCTTTCCCTCTCTTTGGAGAAGTTTGGAGGTAGGAAGTGTGATATGAATGCCATCATACTGGTAAGGGGAGGGACTCTGGCAAATGAGAGCCATGAGTTTTCCTTCTGCATTTAGTACAGCTAGATTTGCACCAGCCTATTGGTACAGGAGCTTCTCATCTGGTTTCAAGATTTCTCACAAAGGAGATGGCTCCATGTAACATTGAGTCAGTGTTGCCATGGGAAAATGAGGTTTAGGGCTTCCTATTCCATCACCTTGCTGATATCACCCCTGGAACACTGATATAGAATTATTAGGAATTTAGATAGGTAATGGCTCACCTTTAAAAAAAAAGTTGCTAATGGTGAACACTTGTGAAATCTGTGATCCAGCAATTCCATTCTCAGATATATATGCAAAATAAGTACGTACATATGTGTAAAATGTTGACTGTAGGAACATCATTCACACGTGTCTCAGAATTAAAATAGGCCATAAACAACAGAATGTATACATAAACTCTGAAATTGTCAGAAAATGTAATTATATGTACTGCTGCACACTGTAAAATGGATCTATCTCACAGACATAATGTTAAATGAAAATAAGCCTGATATTGTATGGACCCATTAGTATAAATAGAAGTACAGGAGAAGTGAGTGAGTTTTGGGTAACAGAAACTGGAACACTGGTTTCTTTGGAAAGATGATATTGACTAGAAGGGAAGCAAAGACGACTCTGGTGCTGTATTTTTTGATCTAGTTGGTAATTATACTGATGTGTTCCCTTCATAAATATTCATCGATTGTGTACTTAGAATTTTTGCATTTTGTTGTATGTACATAATACCTAAATAAAAATAAATCTTTAAAAATTTTAATTTATTTGCAATGGAGAAGCAACATCAAAAGTTTGCTAGTGGTCAGCATTGAAACCTTTTAAATATAGAATCACCATTAAACAATGATTAGAATTATATTATAGAAGGCGTTATGGACTGAATGTTTGCATTCATCCCAAAATTCATATGTCAAAATCCTGTCTTCAATGTGATGATATCAGGAGGTGGGACCTTTGGGAGGTCATTATGATAGCAGCAGGAGACAAACAAATGCCTAGGCAGATAAGGGCAGGTCCCCAGTGAAACCGGATCTTCAAGGTTAAGATGGCTTAAAGCCCGGCTACAAGTTTCGGGTAAAACCATGGACCACACTGAGAGCATGTCTTCCTATTTGGTGTGCTTTTCTCTGATTGATCCCGACCCTTCACCTATATTGCAAATACCTACCCTTTCCTAATTGGTTTTCTACACTGTTGTGCCCACCTTTGAGTGGTGTCTTTGCTTTAACCTTTTTTTGCATACTAACAAACCAGTCAGCATGCACTACCCATTCTGTGTTCATAAAAAGCACTAAACCTAGCCACACTGGGAGACAGAAACCACCCAACTTGGGGCTAGGGGATCACACCTCCTCTTTCTGCTGAGAGCTGCTCCCTAGCTCAATAAAAATCTTCTCCACCCATTCTCACCCTTCAAATTATCAGTATATCCTCATTCTTTTTATTCTTTTTTTGAGATGGAATCTCTCTGTCTCCCAGGCTGGAGTGTGACTCACTGCAACCTGCGCCTCCTGGATTCAAGCGATTTTCCTGCCTTGTCCTCCTGAGTAGCTGGGATTACAGGTGCATGCCACCACGGCCGGCTAATTTTTGTATTTTTAGTAGAGACAGGTTGAGGTGGGGGTTCAACACGTTGGTCAGGCTAGTCTCCAACTGCTGACCTTGTGATCAAAGTCGTGGGATTACAGGCATGAGCCACCTCGCCTGGCTATGTATCCTCATTCCTTCTGTACCCAGGACAAGAGTTCAGGAGCTTCGGAAAGTGGGAGCAAGCTACAACACAGGCGAGCCAAGTGGATGGGGTGTCTCCAGTGGCCAACCCAGGGCTGAGTGAGGCCTAAGTGGCAGGCGCACACTGCTGGCTGCGGAGATCCCTGGTAGACAAAGTGGCTGAGAAAATCCAGTGTCAATTACATGATGAGGGTAAAGCCCTCTTTAATTGAATTAGTGCCCTTAGAAGAGGAGACAGGTAAAAGCTAGCTTGATGCCTCTCTCCACTCTGCCATTTAGAGATGTAAGGAGAAGATGACCATCTGTAATCAAAACAAGGGTCTTTATCAAGAACTCAAACACGCCTACATCCTGACTTCAGACTTTGGCCCCTGGAATTGTCAAGAAATAAATGTTTGTTGTTTGAGCCACTTAGTCTATGGTATTTTCGTTAAAGCAGGCTGAACTAAGACAGAATGCAGTTGCTTATTTATGTTTTAATAAATAAATTTAATAAATAAAGAACATCTAAGAATATAATAAAAGTGAAAAAGCACCGTGGTGTGATATGATAAGGTGTTAGTGCTAATTTATGCATCTGAAATAACAAAGGATCAATCAATACATTCTAAAAATGAATGATCAAGTAAAGGAAAACACATAAAAACACAAATATCTCAAGATACTTCTAGTTAAATTTCTTAAGCTTAAAGGAAATTTTAAAATTAATGTCCCCAATTGTGAAGAAAACCCTTTTTTGAAATGGAACAAATTATCCTATTTCACTTATTTCCACCTGCAAAATTCAATTATATTTAATAATAATTTTTACATCAAAACTAGCAAATAGAGTATTGCCTTTCTTTAAAAAGAAGTCTATTCCTCTATTTGTATATAATATGGAGATGTCTTAGCTAATGTTCCTGTATTTATTGACATTTTTTCACTTTTAAAATATGTGCATACATGCACATAATATTAACACACACATACACATATGCGTGTATATTTAAATAAGTCATGGATAGAATAATTTGCACAAAACTGTTTGGTAGGCTTTTATTAGAACAGTCTGTGTCTTTAATTTTAAGTTACTTTAGTTTTAGACAATAAGGTAGAACATCCTATTTACGTATTTGTGAATTGGGAGAAAAAGTCACCTGTATAATACATCACACTATAAAGAAAGAGTTCTCATAAAACACATAAATACTGTTTTATAATTCAATATAATAATTTATACAGAATCTCTTCTCACCTAGGTTCTTAATGCTATTTCCAAAATCAAAGAGTTTGCTTTATAAATTCTCATAAAGATACCAGAGTCTTCACACGATATGCTTTCTTCATGTTGTTTCTCTATTTATTGTCTGTTTGCTGAATTTCAAGCCTTTCTTTAAGACTCTTCTCAAACAAAAGTTCTTCTCTGAAGCTTTTCCTAACTCCATTAGATGAATTAATCATTTTCTTCTTTTTACTCCCCAAAGACTTTGTACTCACCTCCTTGATTGTAATGAGGTTTGTGTGGTGTCTAGCAAACAGCAGGCCCTTGATCATGGTAATTACTTTTTGTATTTTGTATGAGGGTACTTGTTTCCCGTTACCTATACTACACATTGTTAAAAGGTCTTTCTCCCCTGCTCCTCTGTGACCGCTTAATGTCAGTCTTTTTATTTCCATTGCTTAACCCAGCACATAGCCGGTTATTCAATAAATGTTTGCTCAAAAGAAAAGGAAATTAATGATGAATTTACAGAGTGATGAAAGAAGAAATTTATAGAAAATGGGTCACCTATATTAAATGACTCCATTCTTAAAAGAAATCTGATAGAGGAAAAAATGTTATGTTGAAGGGATTTTTATAAGGACGTGAGGAACAATGCATTACGGAGAATACTTTCCCAAGTGAAAAGAAAAAAAAAGAAGGTTACAATCTGCAAGAACATGGGGTAAAGCAATCTGACTACTGTTGTTATTTCAACTCAATTTAATTCTGTAAAACCGAATTGATTGTCCATGTTGGTATTGTGATATTTGTTAGGGGAGGCAGAGATCCAGACATGAGCGGGAGAGGGGAGCCCCTGAGAAATGCGAGGTCTGGGGAATCTCACAGCCCATCAACCAGCAGGAAACAGATATGCTCAATGTGAGCAGAGGGGAGCGGAGGAAAATACCTTTGCAGGAAAGAATGCCTATTAAGGTGCCCAGTAATTGCTCATTCTGGAGTTAACTTGTCAAAATGCAGCTATTTGCTGATAAGGAGGGCAAAGAAGAAATGCCTAAGATATAGGCAGGCCTAGTAAGTAGAATTTAACCACTGTACCTTCTTCCTGGGGTGGCAGTAATGAGTAACACTGCCCTAGAAAGGATTTGAATCCAGCACTGGTCTGCACATGCACAGCAGTAGTAAAGGCCAGTCCCACAAGCCTGGGGCGGGAGCTGGGCGGGAACAAGGCAGAGACCTGAGGCAGGAGTGGGTAAACCAGACAAACGAAAAAGGTGGAAGCTTAAGACAGAGGCAAGAATTTTAAAAAGTCCAACATAATAAAACCCAATGTGGAACCCTCAAGTTGCGGGCTCACTCCATCAGCAGCTCACTCTGCTTCATCTTTGCAGAGTGTACTGTCCCTTTAATGTACTGTCTCTGCTCCCTATTTTCTTTGAGTAAATTTTCTTTTTAGCTACATCAGTCCCTTGGGAGAATGCTTTCTCCAGGTAGGACAAAGAACTGAGGATTCCTGCACTTCCCAATAATAATATCTTCAAAGCTGAAGAAGACCTATGTTTTGAAAATTCTTCTGGTTAGGAAGATAAGACACATACATTAAGGAAGCAAAAGTCAAAAAGATAAGAAGAGAGCACATTATTTGTATCGTTCTGCTTATTGGAATACAGAAGTTGATCAAGGAATGCAAATAAAATTAGGCATCGCCATTCCTCTTAACAGTGTTTTCCTATATCTTTTGCCATTCCTTAAGAAAAGTTGGATTAAAGAGATTACATGAATGCATATTTTATACAAACACTTATTTGTTGTGTATATTTCTATATGTATGCATGTCTATGTACGTATATCTGTACTTACCTATATACCCATTTATAACTATCTAGCTGTTTAAGGTAAATATATGATAAACTTTGTGGATAAAGATATATGTTTTTTCAAGATAATATTTTTAGCAAATTACATACCTTTTATTTATTGTATACAATGTTATTTGTTGTGTACCATTAATCCATTAAATATTGTGGATTTGTTATTCCCAACTAAACATTGTGTTGCTTCTATAAAATAAGGTAATCTTTTCAGTTATTGCTATCTTAATCACAGATCCCAAGCTGAATTCAAATGACACTCTGCTGTTAGGATCTAGGTGTCCAGAGAAGACAGATTAGTTATTAATAAATACCCTCTTTTCTTCTCTGACAGGGCCATGTGTTATTCAAATGACAGAGATAGAGAGCTCAACTTAGGAAGCCAGGCTCACAAGAAGTATTAAACTGAGTTTGTTTCTTAAAAGTTTAAATCCTAGGGAAACATCTTTCCCTAATTTCCTTCTGCTGCAAATGAAAATGACTTATATCAATTTATTTGAATATGCAACATCTGCTCAGGTAAGAAATAAATATTATTCCCTCTGCCCCAGATAGTTCCAACAAGAATGAGATGGAGTCTCACACAGGAATTTATCAGAAGGTGCAGGCTCTGCAACTATCTAATCAGAGCAGCTGAAACACTCCTTCCGATGCTACTGCTTTCCGATTCTTTGCTGTGCTTAGAAGTCTTCCCAAAGCATCACGTAAATTAATCTACCCAAAGGCTATTCAGTCGACTCTCCCCTCTCATGTGTCTTTAGTTACTTAACTCTCCAGATATTTTATTCATGAACAGGAAGTGGATACGTTTCCTGCTGGATCTTAAATGATAGATCAAGTTATTGGAGATAAAATAACCATGTATTTTAACCTACCCAGAAAAGTTTGAGTGTATGCCTGTCAATCTGTTGTAATTATTAATAATATCCTTTTTATGCTCCAAAGTATCTCTGTTTTCTTCCTTTGAGGCCCTTTCTTTGTCACCCAGGCTGGAGTATAGTGGCACAATCTTGGTTCACTGCAAACTCTGCCTCCCGGGTTTAAGCGATTCGGGTGCCTTAACCTCCTGAGTAGCTGGGATTACAGATGTGCACCACCACACCTAGCTAATTTTTGTGTGTATTTTTTTAATAGAGATGGGGTTTCACCATGTTGGCCAGGTTGGTCTCAAACCCCTGACCTCAGGTGATCTGCCCACCTCGGCCCCCCAAAGTGCTGGGATTACAGGCATGAGCCACCATGCCTGGACTGTTTCTTATTCTTTAAAACTTAATTCCAAAATTTCCTTTTTAATTCCCAAGTCAAGCATCTCCTTCTCTTTAAAACAATGGTATCATGCACATATTTCTAAGTCAAAAACTTGTGATATGACTCAATTTAAAGTTTATATTTTGTTTTTCACTCTAAGCTGAATGAATTGAGTGACTATATTATTTGTTGCTGACTTTTCCAGAACGCACCATAATGTCTGACATATGGAATGCTTGATAAATGGTTCCAAAAATGAATAATTCTCTTTGTTTCTAATTATTAATCACAATGAGTTAACAAGGGAAAATATACAAATGATAGTTATCCATACATATCCTGAGGGCTTTGCCTGTTTCAGTGGCTTTGGTTAAAAAAAAAAAAAATCAACAAAATCAGCAAAATATATAAACTAAGCAAAGTTGTTTATTTTTTAGCTGCTCTCTTTGACAATGGTAGTTTTTAGTTTATTATGTTTATTGTTAATCAATTCACAAAGTCTGTTAAATTATTTTGAATGCTAAATATGGATGAATAAGCTACTTTCATAATGTGTGGAACAAATGGATTTTTCCCTTTAATATCCACTCTGTAATCAAAGAATGAAAAATGGACCATTACTCACATGAATTGCTTATAATGCAAATATCCTTGAAGTTAATCCTCAAGGAGAATATGAGCAGTTTGAAAATGAGTAAAGAACATCCATAGGAAACTCAGAAAGTAATTGTCAAGTCCAAAAAAATCATATAAAATTTTGAACATCTTCACTTATTATTACAAAAAAGTAAATTATTAGAACTTCATGTAGGTATCATTTTATTGTCTATTAATTTGTAACATTAAAAATCAAAGGTGATAATATACTGTCAAGTATGTGGCAAAACTGATGCAGTGCTGGTGGCAGGAAAAGTTGGTACCTCTTTTGAAAATATTGTGGCAATGTACTTTAAGAAACATGAAATTTTTAATAGTTTTTTTCTCATTAAGTCTACCTTTGAAATGTATTTTTAAATCCAATATAAAATGAAGCTTAAAATATGAATAAATATGCAGTTTGGGGTGTTATAAATTCTATGGTATTGAAATATCTGTGTTAGGCTATTTATTGTGAAAAATCAATTTCATAGAATTGTAAAAAACCCATTGCACTGTTAATTAGGACTATATTAAGTTAGTTTCAGGGATAAGGAGAGCTAGAAATAGAGAACTAATAATCTAGGTTTGTGTTTTATATGGTCATACCTTACAAAACATATATATTAGTTTTCTATTACTTTTGTAACAAATTACAACAAACTTTTTTTCGTATGACACAAATTTTTTTTTTCATATGGCATCACATATATGTTTTTTCATATGGCATCACCGCCTTCCTCTTTTGCATGTAAAGTCCCCTTTTGATTACATTGGGTCTATTTGGATAATCCAGGGTAATCTCTTTAAATCAGCTGATAAGCAATTTTAATTCCATCTGGGTAAAAATTAGCAAACTAGAAAATAAGGCAACTCCCAACTACGATACGCTGTGAGAAAAACGTATTTGTGCTGACATGGAATATAAATTAATGGAGAGCACTGGTAGAAGGGATAGAGTCCAGGACGTAGTCCTATCAAAAAAAAAAAAATGTTTTTGACATAGCAATAGTTGAGGTTAAAACTGAAGGAACAGAAGCCTGCCAGAAGAGAGAAAATGGAAATGTCATGTGGGTAGAAGAAACAAGGGAATAGAATGTGCAATGATGCAATGATTTGATGTAAGAAAGTGCAAACTGGCCCAAGAATCAATTAGGGTGTGGTTTGGCATAAATGTACAAAGTCCTACCCCCAACTGATCACTAAAGTCTGTGGCTCAATTACTAGTTTAAGAGAATAGTTATAACCTTTGCAATGACTAGTTTTATTAATCAGCTCGACTGGCTGCAGTGCACAGATTAAACATTCTTTCTGTGTGTATCTATGGGAGTGTTCTGGATGAGATTAACATTTGAATCTGTGATCTCAGTAAAGTAGCTTTCCCTCCCCAATTCACCCAAGGCCTGAATACAAAAAGGCAGCTGAAGCAGGAATTGATCCCTTTTTACTTGCTGTCTAGTTAAGCTGGGACAATTCATTTTATCTTCTTCCGCCCTTGTACTCATTCTGAATTACATCACCCTAGCTTTGTCCCCGGCCTGCAGACAGTAGATTGTGAAATCTCTCAGGCTCCACAATCTTGTGAGCCAATGCCTCATAATAAATAAATCTACTGGTTCTATTTCTTTGGAGAACCTTGACTAATACAACCTTCTTATGATATTTCACTAGCTTAACTGCCAATGATTCTAGTTATGTAGGATTTTATTATATCTGTTTTTACATATCATCTTGTAAAATATTTTTCATGCCATGGTGACTGGCCCATCAGTAGATCATAAAATCAATGTAATTTGATACTATACATTTAGTAAAATAGAATATATTATAAAATATTATAAATGTGATAATTGTTTTTAAAAATTTCTGTTTGCTGGATATGTGTAAATGTATATGTACGTATGTTTTTACCAGATCATGATGTTGTAGGAGCCAAGAACTCTCTCCTTGGGTCTCTGAAGATTTGCCAAAAAGTCAGCTTATAAAAGAAAGATACATTGGATAAAAAAAAAACATACAAATGTATTTAATGTGGGTACACAGGAGGCTTCAGAATGAAGACGAAAAGATACAGAGTAAATTGCCCATGTTTATGCCTAGCTTCAATAAAGTATGAACAGCTGTGTAGAAATGACAGCCTGGCCAGCAAGGCCTGTCTGTCTAAACTCTTCTCAATTCTCCTCATGCATTCCTTCCTTAGTTGTGGGGAAGGACTCTCTTTAGAATGGAGGCCTTATGAACTACAGTCAAACAAGGTGGGTCAGATAATTTCTTTATGACCGGTTTTTATGAAGAAAGGTAGAGGGAAACTTGAAGTAATATTCTTTTGGCTTTATGACTGGGGGGAAATGTGCATTCTGGTTTCTGTGACCTGCCTTGAGGAAGAGAGATTCTAGTTTCTATGTCTAGCCTCAGGAGAGAATCAAACTCAGAGACAGGAGAATACAAGATCAGAGAAAATCCTCTGCTTCTGAGCCAGCTTTTGAAGCCTTCATTTTGGGATATTACTATCTGAGCCCCTAAACGCCCTGGTATAAAACTTCTCCAAAAAGTTTTACAGTCCAGAAAATGGCTTGGTGGATTGTCATAAGCCAATGAACCAGTCTCTCAGTCTTAAGAATAGGCCAGTCTAGTTAAATAGTTACTAGTTGTGTCTCATTTCAGGCAGTGGTGTTGCAGATGGGCTTCCACCAAAGTCAGGCCTCTATGTGATTTGAACAATCAGATACATAAAGAAGAATTTCTCTGGAAACAAAATAAAAATAAAGTTTAGTGGGTAGAACAAGCTGTAAACTCAGTTTTGCTTTGTCTAGAAGACAGCCCAGATTTTTAGGTGTTGGGCTTGAAGAACCTTCAGATGAAGTGACAGCAGATAGTGGCAATGTGACAGATTTGTCCTGGTCTGCAGTTTTCATCAGGTCTTTTTGTGAACTTTCTGAGTATTCTAGACATCAACAGCCATGAAGGATGTTCATATATTAAGTTGCTATAGTGATTTTTTTCCAAAATTTATATCAAGTTGTCTAGATTCAGCTTGTTGGGCTGCAGAAAAGTAGTTTTAATTTAAGTGATTTAATTCAGAAAAATGGGGAGAAAATGGAAATATTAGCTTGGAGACTTGTAGCCAGAGAAGAAATCAGAATTTAATCCAAATTGCAGGCAAATATTAAAAACTCAGAACCAATGGACAAGGCTAGAATCTAATAAAAGATGTACTATCGTTTTATTTTGAGACATAATTTTTCTCTTTCCAGTTTCTTGTTTCTATCAAAGACAAATCATATTAGGACCAATTGATTTGCGAAATATATTTTAGTCTTAGAATCCTCTGCCTGATTATTTGCATAAAGTGCAGCAAGAATAGTGACTGGCCATATAAGCTTTTAAAATTGGCTTTGCTGGAACTTTTCATAAGGAATTTCAGATTTGATTTCAAAAGCCTCTCGAGGCTGGGAAGCCAAGCCAAGGATTTGCCATCAGTCTATCTATAAATACCTACATGAATTGGTTGGATTCCTCTTTTCTCAAGGTCCCAAAGAAACTTGAAACTCGAGATTCCTAGCTCCTGTCAGCAAGTGACATTCTTTACTTACCACAAGTCAGGAACCTTGTAAAGGAATCGTGTATACAGGGTATCAGGCCTGTCTTTCCAAGCAGCTTTTTATTTGTTCTGTAAAGTCAACTTCAGTCCTACAAAGCAATCTGAGCATATATGAAAACGTGTCATTCCACTTAATTCCTTGGTAAAATAACCAGTGTCCCCAGTTGTGTCTGTTTATAAAAGAAAACAAATTTTCATTGAACATTTGCAAATAACTGTATCTCCGTAAATTATAAATAGTTACAAATATTGGATAAGTCAGGGATGTTGTTTTCTGTGTTTGAACAATGTAAAATGTTTTTATTATTTTTGATCACCATCAAAATAAGTTTAAGAGCTGTTGCTTTAGCATCTATGTATGGACAGTAAAGGTAATTCTTCAGAAATGAACCTGAACTATATCATATTGGCCTCTGTGAAAATTATGGGCTTAGCGTGGTTCACATCGAAGGGATATTACGCTCTTCATCACACAGTGAGTACGTTGTCTCTATGGTGTAGCCCGAAGGAGAAATTATTTATATGGTATCTGTAAAGAGGATAATTGCTACATTTCATAGTAAATTTTGATTGACATGATAGTCACAGAAATATTTATTTTTTCTATGTGGCTTCTAGAAATCTCAGGATCAAATATTGAATAAGTGTTCCAGGTATATAAGATTTCAGGGTATTTTGCCTTCTAAATTTTCTTATGGCATTCATCTAATTTTTATATTTGTACTGTATTTTTGTTTCAGTTTTTTACTGATTTAAAATTTATTTTTATCTTGCCATATTTTAATTTATAAACTGCCTTAAATAGTTTTTGACATACTGCAACCAAAAGGCATAAAGATACATGTTAAAGAAGAAACATACCTGTTTTCAATGATTTTCTTCATACAAAAGTGTCTGTTAGAGGAGAAAAGATTGTCTAACAGAGCAAACAGCTTTCAAGTTTCATATAAATGTAGTTCATCTTTTAATTCAGTAAAATATATTTACTATTTATTTGTTATTTGAGAAAATAAATGACTTGCCCAAGATATTATAACTACTGAATTACTGAAGTTAGACTTAAACCAAGCTGTTTTATTGTAGGTATGGTGATTTATTGTTGTTTCTCAATGTGGGTAAGTATGTGTATGTTTAAATACTACTAAACAATTAAAAACTACTCCAAAGTTAATTGACATATTAGGAAAATAGTTTTTGTGTATACATATATATATACATATATATTTGTATGTCTGTGTGTATATGTATATATGGGTCCATACATACATCCACACATGCTTTTATCAAATACTGATAAGGCATTTATATGTTGCTCTGGAAGCTACAAATTGCATTTGCAATGTTGATATAGCCTTCTAATAACAACATATATATATTTTTAAATTTTTCTGACTAGTCTTTTAGTCAGAATCAAGCAAAGAAGTTGCTAGCTTCTGCCTTCCTTTGTAGTGCCTCTAACAAACCATAGATCTAACAATGTCATTCCACTTCTTATTAGAAGGCTTTAGTATCTCATTACACTCCGACTTTTTAGTCTCTGCCTATTGCATTACAGTTTTACAGTTTCTACTGTCGTGTGATTCAGTGATGCAAATAGCTATATATCTCTCCTGATTTATCTTTTTGATTAGAATGGACATTTTTATGATAAGTGTATATGAGTCATCAAAATAGAATATAAAACTAAGTTTTGTGCAGAGCATAGGTTGATGCACTGGAATGTGTTATATTTATTTGTTTGTAACAGTTTTTTTTTTCTTTCTTTTTTTTTTTTGAGACAGAGGCTCGCTATTTTCTCCTGGGCTGGAGTGCAATGGTGTGACCTCGGCTCACTGCAACCTCCATCTCCCAGGTTCCAGCAATTCTTCTGCCTCAGCCTCTCGAGTAGCTGAGATTAAAGGTGCCCACCACCATGCCCGACTAATTTTTGTATTTTTAGTAGAGGCGGGGTTTTGCATGTAGGCCAGGCTGGTCTCGAACTCTTCACCTCAAGTGGTCCACCTGGCTTGGCCTCCCAAAGTGCTAGGATTACAGGCGTGAGCCACCTTTAACACTTTTGCATATATTATTCTAAATTGTTTCAATTATATTTGCATAAAAGATGATTACACATTATTAATAAAATTAAGTCATTAGAGTTTCATTTCAATATATAAAATAGGTCCTATAATTAGAACATTTCTGAATGTGGAAGTGTCTGACATGGGGGAAGAGGAGTTTCTGCTCAGAAACTTCTCAAGCAGAGTCTTAGTTTGCCAGGACTGACAAATTTTTAATCAGGTAGTGTTTATAATGAATGGAATAGGACTGAGTGTTACTGACAAAGAAGTAAGACTAATTTCTTGCCAAAATCTTGTCTATAAAAAATTTTATGAATTTTTTTGTAGAGTTTTTTGGATTACTTTTCCATAAAAGAATTAAAAATGAATAACTATTAGTTATTACAAGTGAACACTGAGTATACCAGTCTTCAAATGGAGGAGAAATCAAGTAACTAATACATACTGTCTAGCTTAAAACAGAGAGAAAATAGGTGCAAAAAATAAATATTTCAACAAAGTTATCTGCTGAGATTTCTAAAAGTCCTTGTTATGGTGGAAGCCATTTATTTATTTGTGTATATCTAATTGAATTGAAGGGATTCTTGCATATAGTTAGCTTATAAGAGATTTTTCAAGACTCAAAAGATTGTTTAAGGACTGAACATTTCTTATGTTCACATAATGTGCACCATTTTCTAATATGAGTAGATGACATTTACCACTTGCTTTGGGTGGCATTCCCAAGACACATGACCCTAGGCAGATCCTGTCCTTACAGGCCAGAGGGCTCTGCAGGCCTCAAAGGGACCAAAGTCTGGGCCTCCATAAGTAGAAGTAGGGCCCCTCCACCAGCATCTGCGGTGAGTGGTTCTTCACATTTCTTGTGGTATACCAAGGGTCTGGGATTCAGTGCTGAGCTTTTCCTTATTCACTCAATATTACTGAGGGAATCCTTGCTGACATATTTCCCTGTGCTGATTAATATAAATAAATTCAGCATGTTGCCAAATGTAATCATAATATCCAAGAGATAATTATCAAAATTTAAGAAATAAATAAATTGCATTACAAATTACATGGAATTCAGTCTTCCTTAATCAACTAAAATATTGATAGAAGTATCATTTATTCACAAACAGAAATAGTGAGTAGTAAACAAAAATTATAGGGAAAGTTGGCTTATCAGTTTTGGAGTTTCAGAAGACTTTTTTTTAAACAAAGAAATTGCTTAGACTTATGAAACTTCTGGTTCTAGTTGGAGAGCAAAGAAATGTTGAAAGCCTCTAGCAGGTTTAAGTCAGACTGTCTGATGTCTGTTACTGATCTCATTTTCTAAACTGAGAGGGTAGTGTCGGCTCTAAACGTTTTATTTACCTTGATTTGGAATTTTAAAAAGTCTTCAAAAGTCTAAGAGTAGCCAGATAGCATATATTTTGAGGTGAGTTTTCTTTTTTTCTTTTTCAACTTTTATTTTAGATTCAGGGGTTTGTGCAGGTTTGTTACCTGGATATATTGAATGATGCTGAGGTTTGGGATACAAATGATCCAGTCACCTCCCAGGTACTAGTACCCAATAGTAAGTCTTGAGGTTGAGTGGGGAGTATAAACTAGATGAATAATTTCCAGCATCCTAGCCACTGAAATAACACAAAGTTAAGGAATGTTTTTCCCTGATTAAAAATAGTTTTATCCACAATAGAAAATTACATATAGTTAATTGCTGGTGAACCAGTAAATGGATCAGAAAGGAAAACTAACCACTACCAGAATAAGATCTATGCCAGGCTGCTCTACTACGTCAGCATTCTCTTACTCTTTCTCTGTATTGTAGCATTGAACAATTGACGTGCCCAAAGAAGAAAACCCATTCACAACCACTAAAGTCCATGATCATTTAAATATGAAAATGTTAAAAACCACTTACAAATTGCCAAATAGAAAGGCATTCAGAAATTACTAGTTTTTTGCTAACTTTCTTTAAAACAATAAACTATTCTCTTATTAGATGTCAACTATGTGCTCAAAGCAAATAGTTTAGGGCTAGATATTGGCCATATTGTAGCGATAAACTTTGAATTCATAAATCTTTTTATTAAAACTGATTATCACAAAACATATGAAAGTTTGTTACCATATAATTGTTATTTTGTATTACTTATGATTATTTTTCTTCAAGAAATTTCCATCTCTCCCTAACTACCCCAAAATCACCAGTCTTATTTCCTTAATAGATCATAAGAACTGAGTTAAGAGAAGAGTCTGAAAAATATGAAAGAGAGAAAATTCAAGAGATGAGAAATTTATTGATATCTCCAGGCTGGCTCAGGGATGGCTTTAACTATCACTTTCAAAATTTCAGTACCACAATCTGCTTTTCAGGGACTAACAGACAGAATAGATACTCTGAAGAGGTCATATATACAAAATTATGTTTCACCTATTGTGATGTGGCAAGGAAAATGGCTTCAGCCAGGCTAAAATGTAATGGCTTCTCAGGCTCACAGGCTACGTGCAGGCTCACAGGCAACATGATAAGGCACTACGATTAATCAGGCCAACGCCAGGTGCAGACACTAGCCTCATTTCAATGGAATTCAAGAACTCGCCGCTCAGGGTCACACGGACCCTGCGAAG
>PVKP010035241.1:0-15135 GCA_004027715.1 Plecturocebus donacophilus | reverse complement strand
GGACAGAGTTTAACCCAAAGTTCTTTGGCCAACCATGCCTGAGCACTATGTGTATATATGTTTGCATTGTGTGTGTGTGTGTGTGCGCGCGCGCGCGCGCACGCGTGCACAAACGAGTACCTGTGTGACCAACATTTATGCCACTCTGTATACATGCTGTAAGAAACCTACACAGATGGCCGGGCGTGATGGCTAACGCCTGTAATTCCAGCACTTTGGGAGTCTGAGGCAGGTAGAGTCATGAGGTCAGGAGTTCAAGACCAGCCTGGCCAAGACGGTGAAACCCCATCCCTACTACAAATATAAAAATTAGCCGGGCATAGTGGTGGGCACTTGTAATCTCAGCTACTTGGGAGGCTGAGGCAGGAGAATCGCCTGAACCCAGGAGGCGGAGGTTGCAGTAAGCCAAGATCTCACCACTGTACTCTAGCCTGGGCAACAGAGCAAGACTCAAAGAAAGAAAGCGGGAGGGGGGAGAGGGGGAGGGGGAGGGGAAGAGGAAGTGGGGGAGAGAGAGAAGAGAGAGAGACCTATACAGATTACAAGGGCTATCAACTAGATAGGTGAAATTAGGAGTAGTGTTAGAGTCTCTCTCTGTCTTTCATACCTAGTCCCCCATAAGATTCTCTTCCAGAAAAAAAGATATTCGAAAAAGAACAGGACAGGGCAAGGTGGCTCATGCCTGTAATCTCAGCACTTTAGGAGGCTGAGGTGGGCAGATTCCTTGAGCTCAAGAATTCAAGATAAGCCTGGGAAACATGGTAAAACCTCTTCACTATACAAAATACAAAACTTAGCCAGATGCGGTGCATGCCTGTGGTCCCAGCTATTCAGAAGGCTGAGGCCAGAGGATCACATGAACCCAGGAGGTGAGGTTGCAGTCAGCCAAGAAAGCACCACTGTATTGTACTTCAGCCTGGGTGGAGAGTAAGACCCTCTATCAAAAAAAAAAAAAAAAAGAAGAAGAAGAAGAAGAAGAAGAATGCCACTCTGAAGAAAAAAAGAGTGCCGACCCAAGAGAAAAGACATTGTGGAGACCAAAGCAACTCCATCTTGGATACTAATCCATCATGTTGGCTTCTGATTAACCCCAGATCCAGGAAGGCCACTAAGATTTCCACTTTATCTTCTGTTCCTTGTGTAAGGGCACATAGTTACCTTACCATAAATGAAAACAGCCTCTGTGTTATCATCCTTCAATGTCCAACACATCCCACAAGTCACCCTTTCCCTACAGAATATAAGCCCTAGGTCTGGGGGCTAATGGTGTGGGGATCCACCATCTTATCTTGCCACCACCTGAGACACAGATGTGGCTTCTACTTCTATGTCCTATTAAATGTTTTTCTCTGAGAAACTAGGTTTGTCAGCCTCTTTCTTGAACTTTTTGTTTTGTTTTGTTTTGTTTGTTTTTTTGAGACAGAGTCTCACTCTGTCACCCAGGCTGGAGTGCAGTGGTGTAATCTTAGCTCACTGTAAACTCTGCCTCCCGGGTTCAGGAGATTCTTCTACCTCAGCCTCCCAAGAAGCTGGGACTACAGGCGTATGCCACCATGCCCAGCTAGTTTTTTGTATTTTTAGTAGAGACAGGTTTCACGGTGTTAGCCAGGATGGTCTTGATCTCCTGACTTCATCATCTACCTGCCTCGGCCTCCCAAAGTGCTAGGATTACAGGCGTGAGCCACCACGTCCAGCCTTTCTTCCTCCAACCTTTAGGGGTAGATTTGCATAGACTCACACACCATGGGACAGACATGAGGCATACTGACCCAGGAAGAAAACTTGGAAGGGAAGAAAGGGCAGAACCCTGGCACCAGCCCCCCACAATGGTCCAGGTAGGGTCTTACCTGAAGCCAGGACGCGCAGGGTCTTGGCCACACCCCCCCAGGGTGCACCCAGTGCCACGAAGGCCCGGATATACTTGTCCTTCCAGGCCTGCGGCTGCCGCTGCAGAAAGTAGAGCGTGTACATGTTGCCCATACTGTGGGCAACCAGCACCACGGGGCCCCCATACAGCTGGTACATCTCCTCGATCATCTCGCGGAGGGCCAGGAAGTAGGGCCCGTTTTCATCTGCAGGCCAGAGCCAGGCGGGGGTCAGGTGGGTAGGGTCCTGGAGCCCAAACCACTGACCTTTTCTCAGGCCAGACCCAAGACTAGAAAGGAGGGGAGGGTGCTCACATTCAAACAGAGTGATCTGGGTCCCCCTGCCTTCTATGAAGGGAGAAAGCCTTATATTTCTCCCCAGGGCTCAGAGGTCCAGAGGTCCTGGGGTGGGAAATGGAGGACAGGACAAGACTGACCAAGGGTGTTGGCTGTGACCATTGGACTGGATGCCAGAGGCCCAGGGACAGGGGACAGCCAAGGACAAGGGGAGAGCCCAAGGCCTGTGGTGGCCAAGATCACCTTGCCCCTACCTCCCGAGACTTCAGGGAGAGAACGAGAGTGCCTGCTTACTTGGGGCTCGACGCCAATCATAGGGGGCTCCTCGGATATCCTCACCCCGTGTGTAGCCCCAGCCCACAAGGCTCTCCACCATGGTGTGGAAATAGGACCCTGCAGACAGAAATATAGAGGATAAAAAAAGATACAGCTAGTGCCAGCCACCTCACTATGCCCAGCACAGAGACTGTGACAGCTAGTGGGACCGTGGAGGAATAATACAGGGCTCTGGGCCGACACTGATCAGAGACAGCTCACAGGCTGTCCCTACAAACAGCAGAGTTCCTCCAGCTCCAGCTCCAGTTCCATTCCAGCAGAATCCCCACCCCAGCTCCCGGAGGCCTTGAGTAAGGCCCACATACCCACACTGCTTTTGCTGGGGTCCAGGAACTCCAGTGAGAAGGTCTTCCCAAAGCCAGGGACACGTACATCCACACCATCAGGAAACTGGGTGGCCCTGGATGTTTTGTTGTAAACCAGCCTGTCAGGAGAGGATATTGAGCCAGTGACCCAGAGGTGACACTGAGTTGGTGTGTCCGAACACTGCATTGTGTCCTAAGTCATACTCCCTTCCCATGCTCAGCTTTGGTCAGATGGATAGGAGAGACCGGAAAGTAACAAAGCAGGTTTATAAAGCACAGATCACCTGTAATCCCAGTACTTTGGGAGGCCAAGGCAGGCAGATCACCTGAGGTCAGGAGTTTGAGACCAGCCTGGCCAACGTGGTGAAACCCTGTCTCTACTAAAAATACAAAAATTGCCCAAGTGCGGTGGCTCACGCCTGTAATCCCAGCACTTTGGGAGGCTGAGGCAGGCAGATCACCTGAGGTCAAGAGTTTGGGACAAGCCTCATCAACATGACGAAACCCCATCTCAACTAAAAATACAAAATTAGCCAGGTGCAAGGGCCGGGTGCAGTGGTTCATGCCTGTAATCCCAGCACTTTGGAAGGCTGAGGCTGGCGGATAACGAGGTCAGGAGTTCAAGACCAGCCGGGCCAAGATGGTAAAACCTTGTCTACTAAAAATATTTTAAAAAATAACTGGATGTGGTGGCAGGTGCTTGTAATCCCAGCTACCCAGGAGGCTGAGGCAGAGAACTGTTTAAACCCAGGAGATGGAGGTTGCAGTGAGCCTTGTGTGGCCCCAGGGCTGCTGTATGGGTGGATGGGCAGGTAGGAGAGGGGTCAAGGCCCAGAGAAATGGTGGGAACTGGTGGGGAGAGAGATGAGAGAGGCCTTGTGTGGCCCCAGGTAGGCAGAGTTGGGTCCCACTTCCTCTGGGCATTGGACACAGCAGCTAGCCAACCTCCATATGCATCCTCCATGGAGGAAGGGAATGAACCATGCTCCTATGAGCTGCCCAGTACTCCAGGGCTGTATCACCTGCCAGACTGCAGCCACAAGGCCCAGGGTTTACACAGCAAATTCCTAAGTGCCATGACATAGGACATGGACCCCAGCTATTTACTTGAGATCCCTAACAGCCCTTTCTTAGTTTCTTTCTTCTTCTTTTTTTTTTTTTTTTTTTTGAGACAGGGTCTCACTCTGTTGCCCAGGCTGCAGTGCAGTGGGGGAATCACTGCTCACCGTGGACATAACCTTCTGGGTGCAAGTGATCCTCTTACCTCAGCCTCCTGAATAGCTAGGCACGCACCACCATGCCTGGCTAATTTATTTCTTTGTTTGTTTATTTATTTTGTAGGGACAGGGTCACACTATATCATCTCACACTGGTCTCAAACTCCTGGGCTCAAGTGATCCTCCTTCCTCAGCCTCCCAAAGTGCTGGGATTACAGGTGTGAGCCACAGCACCCAGACTATTAGTTTTGTAGAACTGTGTAATACAGTACCATAGACTCAGCAGCTTGTAACACCATACATGTTATCTCATAGTTTCTGTAGCTGCAGTGCCAAACAGAACCAGACAAGATAGACCCCACCTCAGGGCTCAGTACATGGCTGCTGTACCATCTCCTGTGGGAAGAGAGTTGTCAAGGCCTGAAGAAATGATGGGAACAGAGCGAGGGCCGGGGAGACACCTTATACTGAAGAAAAGCCTTGCGCCTTTGTGCCAGGCCAGGAACCTTGCTCTGGACTCCCTCAAACCAAGAGGCAAATGTGCTCCCCAAAACATAGGAACCTGGAGCTTCTGGTGGTCCCAAGTCCCACCTGCCCCCTTAGATATCAGCTACAGAAAGCTGACAGGATCCCCACAAATGACCCAAATAACAGGTCCTGAGAGCCCATTCTCTCCAGGGCAATTTGTAGATTATCCCAACGGCCACACAGCAAAATGTAGAAAACTGTTCTGGAAAGTCAAAGCAGTTCTGTATTGGGTGAAAACCTAAAGGGGTCAGAGAAGCAGTGAAGGCAGACAGGCCCCTCTTGCTATCAGCCGGCAGCTCCAACTGGCAGCACCTGAGGCCGTGTCTCCAGTATAAAAATAGAAATGCACATCAACAGCCCAGAAATAACCCTGATCACACAACACACAGAGGAGGAAGGAGTCAGCAAAACGGGCATCAAAACAGCTGGCAGGCCAGGGCAGCTGGAGGCGCAGCTAGCTAGTCTCTGGGAAAAACTTTTTTTTTTTTGAAACAGAGTCTTGCTCTGCTGCCCAGGCTAAAGTGCACTGGCTTGATCTCTGCTCACTGCAACCTCTGCCTCCCAGGTTCAAGTGATTCTCCTGTCTCAGTCTCCCAAGTAGTTGGGATTACAGGTGTGTGCCACCATGCCCGGCTTTTTTATTTTTATTTTTGAGACGGAGTCTCCCACTGTCACCAGGGCTGAAGTGCAATGGCTCAATCTCGGCTCACTGCAACCTCCACCTCCCGGGTTCAAGGATTCTCTTGCCTCAGCCTCCCGAGTAGCTGGGATTACAGGCACCCTCCACCATGCCCGGCTAATTTTTTTTGTATTTTTAGTAGAGATGGGGTTTCACCATGTTGGCCAGGCTGGTTTCAAACTCCTAACCTCGTGATCCACCTGCCTCAGCCTCCTAAAGTGCTGGGATTACAGGCGTGAGCCACTGTGCCTGGCCTTAATTTTTGTATTTTTAGTAGAGACAAAGTTTCACCGTGTTGGCCAGGCTGGTCTTGAACTCCTGACCTTAAGTGATCTGCCCACCTTGGCCTCCCAAAGTCCTGGGATTACAGGCATGAGCCCCCACACCCATCTGAGAAAAACTTTTAATTTGGGAGACTCCATTCAACTTAGACATTTATTGGGCACCAACTATGTTTCTGGTCCTACTGCTATAAAGATAAAACAGAGATACACTCCCTCCCTACACAGAGCTCAACCTGGGAGGGAACCTCAGCTCAGAGCCACACATTCTGGGTTTGAATTCTGATTCTAACGTTTATTAGCTGAGTGAGCACAGGCAATTTTGTAACCTTGTTGAGCTTCCAGATTTCCCAGCTGTAAAGGAGGTTTAAAAACCACCTGTTGGCAAGTAACACTGGTGGGGAAAAAAAAAAGGAAATAAAACAGCACCTATTTCATAATGGGGTTGCTGTAAGATGGTGAAAGAAAGCATATAAAATGTACAGTGCCTGTGCAATTTGGGGAAACATCCCTAGAGATAGATTTGGGCAGGTGATGAGGTTTAGAGGAAACAAGCATGGGGCCTGGTAGAAGGAGAGGCGAACCGCTCTGGGGAGTCAAAAGGGAGATGTCATCGGGGCACAGTGGCTCATGCCTGTAATCCCAGCACTTTGGGAGGCTAAGGAGGGCGGATCACCTGAGGTCAGGAGTTCAAGACCAGCCTGACCAACATGGAGAAACCCTGTCTCTACTAAAAACAAAAAAAAAATGCAAAATTAGCTGGGTGTGGTGGTGCATGTGCCTGTAATCCCAGCTACTCAGGAGGCTGAAGCAGGAGAGTCGCTTGAACCCAGGAGGTGGAGGTTGCGGTGAGCCAAAATTATGCCATTGCACTCCAGCCTGGGCAACAAGAGCAAAACTCCATCTAAAAAAAAAAAAAAAAAAAAAAAAAAAATGGAGATGTCACAGAAGGACCAGGTTTTTGATTTGTTGTTGTTGTTTTGAGACAGGGTCTTGCTCTGCCTCCCAGGCTGGAGTACAGTGGTGCAATCTCTGCTTACTGCAACCTCTGCCTCCCTGGCTCAACCAATTCTCCCACCTTAGCTTCCCAAGTAGCTGGGACTACAGGCGCATGCCACCATGCCTAATTTTTTTTTTCTTTTGGTAGAGATGGGGTTTTACCATGTTGCCCAGGCTCGTCTTGAACTCCTGAGCCCAGGCGATCTGCCTGCCTCAACGTCCTGAAGTGCTGGGATTATAGCACTTCAGGAAGTGGCATGAGCCACTGTGCCTGGCTTAGGGTCACGTTGTAAAGGGTGAATGGAAGCACATTTATCGGGCAAAGGGTGCAGAAGCAGATTCCAGGCCAAAAGAACAGCAGGTGCAAAGCCATGGAATGTCCCAAGAAGAACGAGCAGCTGGAGAGGCAGGGGAGGCCGAGTCACAGGCAAGGAAAGGGATGGGGGCCATGCCGAGGCTGGGGCACAGAAATCGTGTGTAGGCAGGCACGGTGGCTCACGCCTATAATTACAGCACTTTGGGAGGCTGAGGTGGGCAGACTACTTGAGCTCAGGAGTTCAAGACCAGCATGGCCAACATGGTGAAACACCATCTCCACTAAATATACCAAAAATTAGCTAGGCATGGTGGTGGGTACCTATAGTTCCAGCTACTCGAGAGGCTTAAACTTGAAAGGCAGAGGTTGCAGTGAGCTGAGATGGCACCAGCCTGAGTGACAGTGAGATTCCATCTCAAAAAGAAAAAAATTGTGTGTAAGCATGAGAGGCCAGGGCTGAAGAGTAGAGGAACAAGGGCAACAGGAAGGGAAAGTTAGTTCTGCCTGGAGTGCAGAGGTGGTACCGATCAGACCAGACCAGACCAGACCAGACCAGACCAGATCAGACCGAGGAAGGAGAGAGGTCAATGACCTCTTGAGACGAGGACAGAAGGAACGGGCTCTGGAGGCCTCTCAGGAGCTGTTGCTGAGCACCCTCTGTGTGCCCCCGGCCCCCACCTGATGTTGTCAATCCAGCAGTCAATGATGACAGGCAGCAGCAGCTCCAGGTTCAGCCAGATTGTGAAGTAGCTTTCGGTCTTCTTGGAGCAGAGGTAGTGCACCACTGTTGGCTTGTCCAACTTGGCTTCCAGTTGGTTGCCCAAATCACCAGGGACTGCAGGGGGCACAGGACATGAGTGAGCCCTCCGTCTGGCAGGTTTGAGACTCCCAAGAACTTTGATGTCTGCAGCAGGACCCCTGAAGAGCCACGGATACTATGGCAGATCTCTGCAGTTCCACAACTCAAATTAAAGCACAGTGCTGGGGGCAGGAAATTCAGAGAACAGGGACCTTGACTCAAAAACCAGGGAACCATCTTTGTGCAGAAAAGCTGCTACTGCAGTGTGGTGCAGAGATACCTGTGGGGGGCTAGGGAGAGGCCTGATATGTTTGAGGAAAGGCCCTAACATTGTCCCCAACTCCAGATAAAGTAAGTCTTTTTATATCCAGATAAAGTAGGTAGGTTCACTGGAACATCCCCCGGGGCCATTCAGATTATTGGAAGGGCGTGCAGGGTGAAGTCACTTCCCATGCTAGGCCTCAGTTTCCGTATGTGTTAAATGAAATCTTGGTCTGAATCACCCCCAACATAGACACGCCTCTACACATGGTTTCTATGGTTAATGGACCCAGATGGAAGCTCTGCCTGGGAGGAGGGGCTTGCAGACCCCTTTGCATTCCAGAACCTCCAAAGTTTAGCCAAGGCCCTGTCATTAGATATATACCCTCAAGGCCAGGTGTGATGGCTCATGCCTGTAATCCTAGCACTTTTGGAGGCCGAGGCGGGTGGATCACTTGAGGTCAGTAGTTCAAGACCAGCCTGGCCAACATGGTAAAACCCTATCTCTACTAAAAATACAAAAAGTTACCTGAGCATGCTGGCACATGCCCATAATCCCAGCTACTACTTGGGAGGCCTGAGACAGAAGAATTGCTTGAACCCTGGAGGTGGAGGTTGCAGTGAGCCAAGATTGTGCCATTGTACTTTAGCCTGGATGACAGGACAAAACCCCTTCTCAAAGAAAAAAAAAGATACATACCCTGGAGGCTTGAACCCAAAAGTCTTCCACCCATAGCTATCTCAGGCTACAGAGAAGACAGGGCCCTATTCTCCCTGAGAGAGGGAGAAGGAAACAGAACAGACCTCTGGGTCACTTAGCCAAAATTCAATAGAAGAAAGTATCCAGGAGAGGCTTGTAGGAGGGAAATGAACAGAAACACAGCTGAGAGAAGCTTACATTGGCACCTGCCGACCTACCAAGGGCCCACACCTTACTAAAGGCCAGAGTCCAGTAAGTTTCCCGAGAGAAGATCATCTGGAGGGCCCTGGCATGGCTGGGAGCCCATATTGGAGACAGCCACCCTGAACCAGCACCATTCTCACCACAGTTCAGGCCCTAGGGTGACTTCTCCCCATCCCAGCCAGCCTGTTCGGTCCACTCAGAACTCTGGGGCCCTGGTGACACCCAAGTCCCTCCCCACTGCTTCAAAGCCCTTCACAGTCTTGTTACTCCCAGTGACCTTTCGGGCCTCACCTGCCCCTACATGCCACGTTCTCGCCACTTCCCAAACATCCCCATTTGGGATCCATGATCATTGAGTGAAAAACCAGTGCTTGGCTCTCCTGGACATTCACTGGGCACTGACTATAAATCCAGTCCTGCATAGGGTGTACCCTCCCTGAGTACCATCCCAGTGTCTTCAGGGTGCCATGAGAGGCAGGGGTGGCATCTGCCTTCACCTCCCTTCATGGTGTGGGTACAGAGGCAGGGAGTCCCCATCACAACAGCCTCTGGATGATATGCCTGTGGACTGGGCAAGGAGTGAGCAGAGTCCCTGGTTACTGTCTCTACCAAAGGGGAAGTGGCTGAAAGAGGAAGTCATCAGATATGCTTTACTCAGATGCTCCTTGCCCTGGTCAGGCTGTGTGGCCTCTAAAAATAGCAGTGGCCACTTCCTGAGCCCCTCTGCACCTGGAACTAGGACAAAAGACATCCACATGCCTTTCACTTCAAGTAACACTGGGAGGGGACAGCCTTATTATTTCCACTTAACAGATGAGGAGACTGAGGCTGTAAGAGGTGGAAATGGCCTTGCCTATGTTCCCTTCCCTGGCCCAGGGTCTTCTGTATCACATCTCTGGTCTCTATTTCCTCCACCATTTCAGGACCCACCCCTAGAGGATTCCGATCCTCTGACGGCCAAGGTCAGATCCCTGCTCTGTGCCCAGGAGCTGCTTGGCCACTGCCCACCGTGAGGTCTCCCAGGGCTAAGGCCAGCAGCCTCACTCCCTGAGAAGCTGGGCAGGTTAGGACTCCTGCTGCTCTGTGATTCTGGGTGGGGCCTGAGGCTCTTCTGCTGTGACCTAGGATAAACAGACTGACGAATTGATGAGTGTGGTTAGCATTAATCCAGGCAAAATGGCTGTGTGCCAGCCACAGACCATGTACTTCCCAATGCCACACCCCTCAGACTTAGAACTCTGCAGGCCCATCTAGGACTCCCTGAGGGCCTCAAGATAAAGTCCAGATGACCCAACCAGTCACAAGTCCTGTGCAGTCCACTCCTCCCCTGATTCGATCCCAGGAGGCCTGGGATGCTCATCTCTCTCCCTCTCCCAGTACTCTCTCCTGGCCTTAGCTCCACCTATATACTCCAGGAAGCCTTACTTGACACCTACCCATCAGGGCTGGGTTTGTGGATTCTCTGTGTTGGCCAAACACAGACTTCCTCTCTAGGGATCATTGTTATTCCCATCCTGCAACCTTGGGGAAGGTGCGACCAAGTCTGCCCAAATCCCATGGTGAACCCGGGCCAGGTATCCCCCTGGAGCATTTCCTGGCCAGGAACTCCTGGTGGGGCCTTTCTGACATCACCCTGCCAACTCTACCCTTCTGTGATTTGCATCGTCCTCATTTAAAGTACTCTCAGCAGAAAAAGCATGGAGATCACACTGCACTAGACTCCCTGTGTAACTCATGCCTCTGATGCCTCTGCTTTCAGGAATCCTGGCTGGCCATGGACACGCCAGCTCTGGTTGGGAGTGACAGCCTGAATAAGGCACTCAAGGCCCCCTAGACAGAGGTCTCATCCCTGCGCATCCCCACAAGGAAATACTGTGGCCAATATAGAATTCCCAGGGTTGTGATCAAGGAGTAGGGTGGGCAGGGGAGGTCACCCAGCCCCAACATAGTCTAGCCTAGTCCAAGCATGTGTGGCAGGGTAAGAGTATGGAGCAGGTTGCCTGACAGGCTCATGGCCATTGTCCCAACCCTTTCCCTTCAGTTTCCCTCAGGCAATGGCACGTATCTGATAAGTTGTGGAAGTTGGTGGCCTCCTAGGAGAACAATCCTTTCCCTAAGGAGGTTCCTTTCAGTAATGCTTTCTGGAATATGTGGCTGGAGGGGTCGAAGGTGAGCCTCCTAGCCAGGACGAGGTCATGCAGAGGTCAACTCAGGGGCCATTCTACACACCCCCACCACCCCTCAGGAGTGGGGCCAAACCATCTGTCTTTCAATCTAAAAAAATGGGATAAGGGGAGGCAAGGCTTGAGAATGATGTGGACAGGTGGAAATATGAATAACCAGATGGTAACTCTCCCACTCACCCCCATTTTCTACCAGGGCAGGAGGTGGGGGGCTGACCATACCCGCGCCCAGCAAGGCGGAAGGTGGGCCAGCAGATCTAGATCACCTGTGACAAGACATACATCAAATATGCTACCCCATCCTGGGACTGGAACAGATGCAGACCAGGAAGGCAGCCCCGCCCGCAGCCCGTCCAGCCCGACCCACCACCAGACCCGTGCCTCACCCAGCACCACCGAGGGGTGACGTCCAGCCGGGAGCGTGGGGTCTGCGAGCAGCATGAGCAGCAGCAAGAGGAACAGGAGGCCATCCGGGAGCAGCCCCACACGATAGGGGCGGAGGTGGAGGCCCATGGTGTGCGATGGTCGCCGCAGGTCCAGGGTGCAGGTTCAGCGCTCTCGGCTCTCGCTAGGGCGGGGACGGTGGCGACGCGCTTAACCCCGCCGCCCGCATCCCCCTCATCCTCCCGGCCAATGAGAGCCCGCCTCCCGCAAACGGCCGGCCAATAGGAACTCGCCGGGATATACGTCCCTCCCAGTCGAAGCTCGCCGCCCCGCCCTTGCTCAACGCCCTACTCCCTGGACCATGCTGCGCGCCGAGCGCATCGATGGATCGCGGTACTGCCAGGCTCCGGGCTCTCAGCCGCCCACCCGGGCACCCAGGTCGCCGCTGCTGTGTACCCCACCCAGCCCTGGGTACCCGAAATTCACGCTGCGCAGCCCTCACCTGGAGCTTCCCTGACCTGGAGGATCTGAAACGGACAAGACAGAGAGAGGATAAAGGGTGCAGCGCTCCCCGCTGCTGAGCGACCCGGGTCAAAGCAAGAAGAGGGGAAGCGAGACCCGGACAGTTCTTGGGCCTCATGTGACCAGGAGCTGATCAGGACCTTTGTGCAACCCCCACACCAATTCTTAGCACACCCTGCTCCGAGGGCACCTGGAATGGCCAGTCAGCCCCTGTAACTGTCTGCCCGGGGTACAGATGCGGGGGAACCAGGAGAGACCAGGTCAGCATGTTCAGTTCCCAAGAGGGGGGTTAAACTGTTCGTTTTAGGGGGGCAGAGTGCAGCGTCACCCCGCCAGTCGGGAGTGGGTGCGGGGTTGGGAGTGGGCTTGAGCCTCGACCTTGCGCCATGGGCCATCTGCAAGTTCCCCTGTAGAGCAGGAGAATCGTCGGGAGTTCGTGCTCCTCTCTGTTCACGCAAACCTGAAGAACCAGAGAGGACATGGACTCCCTACGCCAGGAAGCAGGGGCGAACAGAGTGGGCAAGACCTGACAGCCGATTATCTGCCGGCACCATAGGTCACTGTGGGATAGAGGGACGAGAGTGCTTGGGAAATAGAGGTCTTGATCCTCCACACACATCCCCTTCGAAAGGGCAGCTGCACCCGGGTCATCCCCTCTTCCCCAAGACCTTTGTCCTCCTGCCCCTTCCTTCCTTCTTGGTAAGCAGCTGACCTGGCTATGAAGCCACTATCTTGCCCTGCCCTTCTAGTTCTTATAGTGAAACGTGTTGGTGACTGGGCTACCTACCACCACTCCCTTTTTCCTTTTCTTTCCTTTTTTTTTTTTTGAGACAGGGTCTCCCTGTCACCCAAGCATGAAGTGCAGTGGCTCGATCATGGCTAATTGCAGCCTTGACCTTTCGGGCTCAAGAGATCCTTCCCACCCGAGCCTCCTGAGTAGCTGGGACTACAGGGGTATACCCGCACGCTCAGCTAGGTTTTTAAATTTTTTGTCGAGTTGGCATCTCACTATGTTGCCCAGGCCAGTCTTGAACTCCTGGCCTTAAGTGATGCACCTGCCTCAGCCTCCCAAAGTGCTGAGATTACAGGTGTGTACCACTGTGTGCAGCCCCACCCTCTCTTAAGGTCCAGCCATCTGCCCCTAAGGCCCTGGCTCAGGACTCCCACTCCCAAAGCCCCTGCTTTCCCCCAACTTCACCCATGGCCCACCAGAAGGTCACTGAAGACCCGTCTGGTGAAAACCCAGTGAGGGAGACCATAGAGATGCTTCTGCAGGCCTAAGGACAGGCAGGAATCCAGTCAAAGCTTAAGTGGGGGAAGGGAGGGATCAAGAGGACCAGGGCCACCCTGGACTCTGGTCACAGTCTAAACGTCTTGCCAGCCCAGCAGCATCAGGTGACCATGGGCCCCTGGAAGGGTAGCCCTGTCCTCAAGAGGGGTTGCCTGGCACTTCACTCCAACAGGCCTTACACGTGTTAGGAACCATAGCCATTAGGGGCAGGATGGCAAGGCCCAGTCAGCAATGACCCATGCTGGCACGGGATAACGGTCAGAAGGTGAGGTCCTCCCTTTTCATAGTGACTCTGCCATCCACCCGATCCCCGAGTCTGCAGACCTGGCATCATCCTGAGCCCTGGATGCCTCCACGCTTCTCAGAACCACAACTCAGGTGGTCATAAGGGCTTGCCGGCTCTACCCTCCCCAAACCACACTACCCTATTCCCACAACAACCTCGTCACTGATGTCCCAATGCACGCCCACGTTCCTGTGGGTTGTTCTCCACATGACAGGCTAACACCATTTTTTTTTTTTTTTTTTTAAGATGTAGTCTTGCTCTGTCACCCAGGAGGGAGTGCAGTGGCACAATTTCGGCTCACTGCAACCTCTGCCTCCCAGGTTCAGGCGATTCTTTTGCCTCAGCCTCCGGAGTAGCTGGGATTACAGGTGTCCACCACCATGCCCAGCTAATTTTTGTATTTTTTAGTAGAGATGGAGTTCTCCATGTTGCCCAGGCTGGTCTTGAACTCCTGACCTCAGGTGATTGGCTTGCCTTGGTCTCTCAAAGAGCTGGGATTACAGGCGTGAGCCACTGTGCTCAGCTTTGATTTTTTTTTTATCTTGCCAAATTACTCTCAAGGGCCTGGGGAGTCACGCTCTACAAACCATAAGTTCTCCTTAGATGGGTTTTATTTAACCCTATATATCGTGACTTACTTTGGAGTCTGACTCTGGCATACCATTAGGTGACAAAGAAGAAAGTCAAAATATCCCAAAACAATGTTTCTCTGTCATATTTTGAAATGGCCCTGCAAAACTGTCCTTTGTGGGCTGGGCTCAGTGACTCACGTCTATAATCCCAGCACTTTAGAAGGCCGAGGCAGATGGATCATGAGGTTAGGAGTTAGAGACCAGCCTGGCCAACATGGTGGAACCCCATCTCTACTAAAAATACAAAAAATTAGCCAGGCGTGGTGTCGCACGCCTGTAATTCCTGCTACTCTGGATGCTGAGGCAGAATTGCTTGAACCCAGGAGGCAGAGGTTGTGGTGAGCGGAGATTACGCCACTGCACTCCAGCCTGGGCGACAGAGCAAGACTGTCTCAAAACAAAACAAAACAACAAAACAAAACAAGGCCAGGCATGGTGGCTCACGCCTGTAATCCAAGCACTTTGGAGGCCAAGGCGGGCGGATCACCTGAGGTCGGGAGTTCAAGACCAGTCTGACCAACATGGTGAAACCCCGTCTTTATAAAAACAAAACAAAAAAACAAGACTGTCCTTTGTGGGGGAAATTTTGTATCTATAAAGAATCTCTATTAACATAGCTAGATCTTTTTCTTCCAGGTCCTCCCAATCCTGAAGAGATTAAGAGTCTAGCACCTTTTAAAGGTCTGAATAGGAAATATTTGTCATTTATTGTATCTACGGTCAGCTTGGAGACACGCCTGTAATCCCAGCACTTTGGGAAGCCAAGGAGGGTGGATCACCTGATGTCAGGAGTTGAAGACCAGCCAGTCCAACATGGCAAAACCCATCTCTACAAAAATAGAAAAATTAGCTGGGCATGGTAGCACACACCTGTAGTCTCAGCTACTCAAGAGGCTGAGGCAGGAGAATCACTTGAACCTGGGAGGCGGAGGTTGCACTGAGCAAGATTGCATCACTGCACTCTAGCCTGGGAAACAGAGCAAGACTCCACCTAAAAAAAAGTGTCAAGATATTTTACAGAGTTTGACTCTTTTTTTTTTTTTTTTTTTT